>JAAEAF010001151.1:0-50902 GCA_011037195.1 Triatoma infestans | reverse complement strand
GGCTCCTAGGGAGAAAAAATCTAAGGGCAGTACAGCTGGACTCGAACCCGGGTCCTCTGCGTGGGAGTTCAGTACGCTAACCACTTAGCTATTCCCTTTCCTACCAGATATGTTGTTAAGTTGATAAATATATTCTAGTTCTTGAACGGACCGGATGTACTTCACAAGGAGTTAATGCACTTAAGCCAGAAATAGACACTTTGTGAACATGTTGTGTACAGTTTCATCTCTCCACCAACCAACCTTGTCTTTTTAATGAACGCTAAGATTGGGGGGCAAGATGCATTTTAACGCCTGGTTCTGTGTCATATTCCCCGTCCCAAATCTCTTAGTATCCGTGTACGAGCACAGTGCTTACATTCAAAATTACATTTCTTCTTGCCACGCTTTCAACAAAGTGGATCCTATACAAGTCCCATATTGTGTAAGTGTTTCCTAAAGAGATAGGGTTATGTGGGAACCATGACAGTGATTCCTCTTAGCTTACTTTTCTCTCTACTGAGGAGATGCAGTGTGTGCCGGAGCGTTCTAGGACTCTAGAGAATAACTTGGAATGCCTCTGTGTTGCAACATCTTTCAGGTGAAAATATATTTTCTATTGAGCACTTGTCTTATTGAAATTCAGAAAGTACTGGACAAACATTGTGCAGAAAGATTCAGCCACCATTAGTGACTACAAGGCCCATCTTTAGCCATGATAAATGTAAATATTACTTTGCAAAATGTTAATGCATGATTTTAGCTAATCAGCGACTTTTTCAAACTCGGAATTTTAACAACACATTGAATTCAATTAATATTAATTAGATGACAGAATTGTATAATAAACTGAAATAGCACTTTAGAGAAAAACATAACCCCAATTCTCCCCCATAAGTACCCATAAATGAATTTTCCTGTAGAATCTTTCTTCATTTAAGAGTTATTTCAAAAGTGGCCCGTTTAAGCGGGGTATCCTGTATATTTATTTCTGTTATGTATACATAAGCATATGTGTACGGAGGAGTTGGTCTTTACAAATTTACCTCAATTGATGAAATTTAAAAAAAAAAAAAAAATCTGGTGTGAAACACTCTTACAACTTCCTCTTATTCCAGTTTTCAAAATTGTGATTGACAAATTTTATAGTTACTATACCAAATTTAATGGAATTCATCGGTGTTTTTATGGAGAAATCGCAAAAACTGAAAAAAAAGTGTTCAGTAAAAACGCACTTCTGTTTAACTCATTTTCTTGAACTCGGAATTTTGGCAATCTATTTATTACATTCTCTTTCTTACTCCTGGTAAGAGGAAGTATTGTAATCGTGCCAAATTTTTGATATCGAGTTTTCCCGGAAATGTCCGTTTTGAGTGCAAAAAAGTGGTTTTCAGAAAATGGCCTGTGTGAGGGTGTGAACAGCATAGCTCAAAAACTCTGAAAGTTCAAACTTGATATTCTGTATAGGTATCACGACAGTAGGTCATCTGTCAAAATTCCTCAACCGAAAGTACCACTTTACTAGTTGTTGTTTTACCTTTTTGCGATTTTCTCAAAAATGGCTACGGCGATTTTCTTTAAACTTTGTATATCAACTACACATACAAAGCGCTACAACTTTTAGTTGAAACATTTCTACAGGAAAATTCATTTATGGGTACTTATGGGGGAGATTAGGGGTTATGTTTTTCTCTAAAGTGCTATTTCAGTTTATTATACAATTCTGTCATCTAATTAATATTAATTGAATTCAATGTGTTGTTAAAATTCCGAGTTTGAAAAAGTCGCTGATTAGCTAAAATCATGCATTAACATTTTGCAAAGTAATATTTACATTTATCATGGCTAAAGATGGGCCTTGTAGTCACTAATGGTGGCTGAATCTTTCTGCACAATGTTTGTCCAGTACTTTCTGAATTTCAATAAGACAAGTGCTCAATAGAAAATATATTTTCACCTGAAAGATGTTGCAACACAGAGGCATTCCAAGTTATTCCCTAGAGTCCTACAACGCTCCGGCACACACTGCATCTCCTCAGTAGAGAGAAAAGTAAGCTAAGAGGAATCACTGTCATGGTTCCCACATAACCCTATCTCTTTAGGAAACACTTACACAATATGGGACTTGTATAGGATCCACTTTGTTGAAAGCGTGGCAAGAAGAAATGTAATTTTGAATGTAAGCACTGTGCTCGTACACGTATACTAAGAGATTTGGGACGGGGAATAAGACACCGAACCAGTCGTCAAAACAGCATCCTCCCCACAATCTTAGCGTTCATTAAAAAGACAGAGTTAGTTGGTGGAGAGATGAAACTGTACACAACATGTTCACAAAGTGTCTATTTCTGGCTTAAGTGCATTAATTCCTTGTGAAGTACATCCGGTCCGTTCAAGAACTAGAATATATTTATCAACTTAACAACATATCTGGTAGGAAAGGGAAGCGTACTGAACTCCCACGCAGAGGACCCGGGTTCGAGTCCAGCTGTACTGCC
The DNA here is from genome assembly GCA_011037195.1 of Triatoma infestans. Lineage (NCBI taxonomy): Eukaryota > Metazoa > Arthropoda > Insecta > Hemiptera > Reduviidae > Triatoma > Triatoma infestans. The sequence goes on along the minus strand of JAAEAF010001151.1, from coordinate 48,425 downwards.
CTTAGATTTTTTCTCTCTAGGAGCCTCTACAGCTCACTGTCCGGTGATGGACAGTGTTATCTGTAACGAAAGAACACTGTCGGGAGGCCAGCAGTGCCCCGAGAAGGCTCCGGCGCCATTGACCATAGATGTTGACGCGCCTTAAATTAAACAAAAAAAAAAAGTTATAACAATCATATATACGATTTGTGCAAATCCAAATATATCCAAAAATCCGATATATTCAAATAAGGGTCAATTTCTATATTTTCCACTTAAGCAATATCAAAATTTATGAACAACCTGTCAAATGACGCTTTACCACCAAATAAATAATGTGATACATAATTCTGGCATGCTAGAATGTGTTGCAGTCGTCAAAGAACTTCACTATAAGTTACTTCACTATATTTGTCAATATAGTGTGAAACTAAGTTTGCTCTGTGCGAGTCTGTGTTGTCACACTGTCTAAAAAACGCATCCTGAAGATGGGCGAACGCCCGAAACCGGTCGATGACCACAAAATGAAGCAGGCTACCACGGAAAATGTCTCTGATGCTTTCCAGCTCTGCGGAACCAAGCACCACATCGCATAACAGCTGGTTGGTGGTTTTTTTTTAACTTAAATCTGTGTGACTGATACTGTGATATTACGGTATATCAAGTTTAAGCTACCTGCGAATTTTTCCTTTTTTGAAATTCACACACAATAGGACCCCAGTTTGCTAAATTTTTTAAAATTATTTCTCGGGGGAAATTTCAAAACTAGATATTTCCGGTAAAAACTAATTTTTGAAACTTTGTCATGTACGCAATCTTTCCACTTGTAATACTAGTCAGAAAATGTAAACAATTTTCTCAAAAAAAAAAAAAAAAAAAATCTGGTGTGAAACACTCACACGAGTTTCTCTTACTGCAGCTCATATCGTCTAAGTGATATGATTTAAGTGCCTAATTTTTTTCAAAAATTTATTACTTTTACTAAAAATTTACTTGACTTCAATGTCATATCAATGGGAGAATCTTAATTTAATAAAACGACTTTTTTTAAGGAAAGCCTAATCTCAATCATTAAACATAGGGTAATAATTTTAAACAATAAGGTAAAGCTAGGAGAGATGACGCACATTTCAAAGTTATGCCCTCTATCAAAACATAGGAGATAATATTAAAGAGGTAATGCTTATAAAACATACGTCAACTACTATTATCTACAAAAAAAAAAAGTTATTTTTCAAAATAAAGACATTCTCCTTTTTTCCAGAAATAAAAGAGAAGTACACTACATTCGGCCGTCTCTCCTACTATGATAGGATAGAAGACGCACCATAGGTAGGAGACCTCTCCTCCGTGAAGGTAACATGGCTGATCGACATGAAACTTAGTAAACACTATGTCTACGAAGCGCAACTTTAACGACAGCAGGAAATCTTTCATTTCAATTGCAATTAATATAGTATATAAAAAAGAGAAAAAAATTTACTAAGCGTTATGAAAATTCAGGTATTTACCAGGTATAGCTGATGCATATAAATAAATGTTCGTAGAACATAGAAGAACCCACAAAATAACTGAAGAATTTTGCAATTCGTTCGCTTCTGATCTCTGTACTCCTGGACCAACTTCCATGACGCCCACTGGTGGCAAACAAGAGAAGGAAAGCCTGCGTCTTCTCTCCTGTACCCATCATCCTTCCTAGCTTTACCCTATAGTTGGATCCTTTTTTAAAAAAATAACAAAACACTGAAAAACCTATTCAAATAAAGTAGTATTCCCGGGTTGAGGAATTTTGCAGATATGGATCCCAGGTGATACATAAAGGGAATGTCAAGTATGGACTTCTGTGATTTTTCGTTTTTTAGCTATGCTGTGTTTATATTCAAACACACGGACAAACAATTTTCTGAAAACCACTTTTTCGGATACAGTGGACCTCAAAACGTATATTTCCGGTGAAAACTCGATAACAATTTATTTTTGTGTCTTAATTTAAGGCGTGTCAACAGCGCCAGCGCCAGCAGCCTTCTCAGTGCAGTTTCTCGTTACAGACAACACATCCTATCACCGGACAATGAGTTGTGTAGAAGCTCCTAGGAAGAGAAAATCTAAGGGCAGCACTGCTAGACTCCAAAGTGGGGCCTACGCATTGCTAGTCTAGCATACTACCACTGAGCTAATCTCTTCCTTTATCGAAAATTTGACACGACTACAGTACTTCCTTTTACAGCAGTATGAAAAAGTAAAAATATTCATATTCAATTGCAATGAACTGATTTGGAAATCTAAACATTTTCTTTTACAAAAAATGTTTTATTAATTTTAAATTACAGTGATCAAAAATTATTAATAATTATCTTGGCGATAAGGCAGCCCCCTTGAGAGACGCCTTTTTGCGGTGCACAATCTGCACAACCACACGCTGCGGCCCAACTTAAACTTAAAGAGGAGTTGTTTCCAATCTCATAAGTCTGATTAAAAGAATAGTAATTACGGATTTAGCTTAAATTAGCTGAAGCCACGACAGACCTTTTAGGAATCGCGGTGACAGAAAAGTTGCTCAAAGCGTAACTAATCTAAACTAAAAAATTTTAATATATAGTAAAAATTAAATGACATGTAACATCATGGGATAATGTTGATTGACTTGTAGAAGTCAAATGAAATAAATATCCGTAATGAAAAGAAAACTAGGTGGTCGAGGTCAAGGAAATTTTTTTACAAGAAAGGTGATAAATAATATAATATTGAATAGTGTATGGCGATTGGTCGGTAAGACAGGAAGTGATAATATCTTAGACAATGTGGTGGACAATGTGGCTCTCCTACTCCATACACAAACACTGGAGGAGAGAGCTACTTTCCAATCTATCTATCGTCATGCTCCATGAACTCATACTATAAAATCTGTTGCAGGCAAATTTTTTGTTTATAGTGAGTTAAGAACACTCCAACATACAACATAGTTTTATAATGTTTTTTATTAGTTCGGTGATTTCAAATGGAACAAACACTAAGGTAAGCTGGCTCTTTCATCTCCTTATTCATTCATACTTGGTGATTTTGTTTTTTCTATTACATTCAAGATCAATTTTATTGATTCAACTTAGTTGGTAGATAGTGGGTGAAACAAATTTGGGATAATATTCAACTCGTTAGCAACATTATCAGCCCTTAACTAGTCCCTTTTTTCAAACAGTGTTTCGAGTTATGGATTCGCAATGTATTCGTTGAAAAAATTTACTTTTCTTCCCAAGAAACATAACTTTTTCTGATTTTTTTGAACTTTCCTTCAACATTCATCTCATATATTAGCAGATCTATGCATGTTTATATCTATGAATATCTTAAATCAAAAACGAAAAATCAGAGGAAGTAATCCTGAAAAAGTTTCAGGCTTCTGTGAAACTCTGTCCACTGAAAATGCAACATTAATGCTTGGTGTTTTGGTCAGTTTTTCGCGATTTTCTTTAAATTAAAATGCTGGTTATTATTATTATTTAAAGCCTCCATAGGTCCGTTATTGCTGCCTCAAAAGAATAACAACTACCAGATCTGGAATAAAAATTTCTGGCCCATGTTTCACCCTAGCTAAGTTTTAACAAAGTCTGAACAAATCGGACGATCATAACCTTAAAAAGGACATAGCCTAAGCTGTTCCACCTACATACTGTTCCGGCCAAAGGTTCTGCACCTAATTTCCTCACAGCACAAACAATCTGTCATGAGATGTATGGGTGTTTCCTCCTCCGTCTCACCCAACCCTACAAAAGGGGTTCGGCATGAACAGGAACCATTGTATAGAGATGTCTCCTTAAGCCGCAATACCAAGTGAGGAAACCAGAAACGAACCTGATGCCTGAGGGAGTTCCCTGAAAGGCACAGCACTCCCTCACTAAAAGCCCCCCCCCGGACCCCCAATGAGCATCTTAGACTGCCGACAACCCACTGTGTTTAATATGCAGTTAACCCATTAAGTACCAAATTATTATTATTTATTTTTGACACAAAATTGTACACTTATATCTTTAATATGGTTATTTTAAAGTGGGAAAATAAAAGGAATTTTGCTTCTTCCAGCGTCCTAAACACGTAATTTAATGGAATACTCATTATTTTATCGTATATCCGAAAAAGAAAAAGAAAATAACCATATTGTCCCAGCGTCTTATTTATTGATAGAACGGTAACTTTATAGTTGAATTACGATTTTTAAAAGGAAATCAATATTTATAAAATTACATAGAAACATAAAAGGGACATCTGTAAGCATTATATAAAAAGAGAAAATTGTCCACCTACCGGTAATTGATGACAAAGATGTAATTGTAGTGAAAAAAACCTTGAGTACAAATAATAGCGAAATTTTTACTCTAAATATGACACAGAAGCTTGTCGGAATATTTCTTTAGAAGCTTGTCGAGGAACATGTCTAGACGTGCCAAAGTGGAAACACAGTGGGAATAAAGGAAGGCATGATACGAACATGTTATAACATGAAAAGTGATTGTCCTATAGATAGGACACTGGTACTTAATGATTTAATGCTGAATATATATCGCCTTTCATCTACTACCTCAGAAGAAAAAAAAGTCGCTGTTTATGCAAAAACATAGATTTCGATAGTAATCTTTGGGATCCATTGTTTTCTTGATTGTATGGATCGCAGATTTTGATGTGATAAACTATAATAATTATTTGTCTAAATATTTGGTTACGAGAATGCTTATTTTGTTGCAAGCAAGTTGTTAAGAGGTTGACGTCTTATGGGGGTGCTAGCTATTATTTACTATACTATTATTTAACTCGTGATCAAGGATTATATTGCTAGTTTATAAGATTTTTTTTTTTTTGTCCATTAATCCAATTTAACTTTCTATAATATTATTTTAATATTATTCTATTTATTCTAATAACATGTTTTGAAGTCCCTTGAGTAGAAATAAATGACTTAATGGCTTTTAAGTTAGTGACATAAAATATACCCAAAAACGTATAAAGCATAGAAAGCTTAAACTTGATATTCAATCCAACATATATATTACAAATACGTAACAATTTGTTTCTTTTCCTATCAATTTGTTTCAATACCTATCAATTTGTTCCATTTCATTTGGAAAATTTCTTTCAGATAGTCTATGAGAGTAGCAACTTTAAGCTTTCCTTCTAAGTATCATTTAATTACAATATACGATTCTACCATCTATATAATATTAAGATAGCTTTGATGATCTTTTTTTGGGGGGGAAAAAGTAACTTTAGAGGGGTTTTTGTAACGCTTGTTTTAAATATTATTAGGTTTATTCAATGTTATTGACGCTGTCTAGTGGAGGAAAATGTAATTACTGAGAAAATTTTTTAAGTTAATTGCTTTTTAACAGATAGTTGAGTGAGTTTTCCAAATTAGATTATTTCTTTTCTGTTGAATAATCCATAATAAAGTGTACATTTGTTTGAATACGTTTTTTTTTTGCGCTTCTGATCGTTATATTACATTATTCACAAAATTTTATATGATTTCCTTTAACCTTGATAATCTAATTTATATCTTTGTTTCAATAATAAATTCTTTTAGAATTATTTATAACTTATTAAAAAAAAAAAAATCAAGATGAACTTTCTAAAGAGTATTTGATTGTAATCACAAGCGATTTTCTGCGTCAAGATGTGAACTTTATGAAAACTGTTTTACGCTATAATAGAATTTGAATATTGAATTTAAAAAAAATGTTCTATTTCTATAAAGCTCACATTAATATTATACTCAATACAAAAATTACCATTAGTCTATAAATTATAAAATAAGTCAAAGAAATAAGAAAAATCATTTAAATTCTCTAAGAAAAGTTGTGAATTTTTATAACAGACTTAACTTTAATGCTACATGATATGATAATTAATTACACACATTCGGCATGGACTTGTTAGCAAAAATCAAAAAGATGACGTTCGCTTTATTCATTTTCATAGACATGTAATTTTCTTCAATCTGACATTTCGTTTTTTTTTTGTTTTTTTTTGGCGTATTGTCAGTCTAAATTTTCATAAACGCGTCGGATAATCTGGAATAAATTTCCCACCTAATTTTAGATATAATCTTAGATTAATTCATATAATACGTTTTCCCATATTTCATACATAAACAAATGAAGATTAAACTATATTACAAAAACAAAACGAAACAATATAAACACAATTATTACTATTATTATATAGTCCTCTCACTTCTTATTCTGACCCCATCCAATCAACTCAAATCTTACAGCAACATCAAAATTTTCTTGAAAAATGGTTTTATAGATGGAAAATGAAAGTTAATGTACAGAAATGTCAAACACATTACCTTCACTCTCCAGACGTGCCATCTGTCTTACAGTTTTCTTAAATCAGAATTGTGACGACCATGCACTAGCACGATACTTCTACATTTAGAAAACGTCTGACCTAGAATCCACGTACACGTTCCAAACGACAAGAACACACACAAAAAAAAAAAATGTTAGTACTTGCTTCTAATCAAAGACTCCTTGACAGACGATCTAAAGTGACATTAAACAACAAAGTATGGATATATAACTCGTAAATGAAACCGATTTAGATTTCATGGACTCAAATTTGCGGGTTCAACCAAGCATTCCAACAACATTTATTGCCTTCCAATCTTTCAGTCAAAAATTCTTTGCTGATTTAACAAACGCACTACATTATGTCTCCAATAGAACCATTTACATAGATTTAAAAGTATGTTTGGTATTTGATTTTCTCCTTTCCTCTTATCCTAATCCTCTAATAGACCAGCTCTCATCTTCCTAGTAATCCCACTTGTCGTCTGAAACTCACGTGATTAACTTGGCGGTGAAGTTAGTAATTGATTCATTTGGAAAGCCACCCCAATGGATGATAACTCCTCTCAAGTTATTGTCAGTCATATTATTTACTTATTGCAGGGGCAATTGCATTTGCAATTGTAATTCCAATAAAGCATTTTAAAAAAAACTGTTCAGAACACACGGGAGAATATAAATTGAATTAAATAATACCACTTACAAACACATTCACCAATCAGTTTAGAAAAATCATGATCTTGCGTTTTTTTTGGGGGGGCGTTCTATGGCAACATCGGTTCTATAGAAAAAGGTGATTAATAAAACTAATTTTTCGCTAAATCATGAATGGTAAATTAGATATGTAGAAGACGTGGGTTAAAAACCAAATGATTTGGGTCCTACAAGATCTACTTGTAGATCTGTACGATATCAGTGTACAAAGAATATAAAAGACTGTACAAATATGTGTGTCTAAAAATACGTACAGTATTAAGCTGGAGTTTGCCTATGGGTAAGCAAAACTAATTATTTGCAAATATCAATATATTCTGCAAGCCGTTATTGCAGATATTGTGTGGTTGTAAGAGTTATTATTGATAAGCTCGGATGGCTGCAGAGAAGCTCAGATTCATGAAGAAATTGGCTAGTCCACTTCTTCCTAAAAGAAAATGAGTAGTTTCTGCAGTTTTAAATTTAACAGGTCACATTACTAGTGAAAAATGTTACTCTAATGAACATCATTAGGTCCAGAAAACTACTGGGAAATGTGATTCTTTTATGGGAACATCTTGCCCACTTCTGGATAGGGATGACATCATTATTTTAATGATGTCAGAATCATATATCAACACAAACACACTGTTGATATATGTTGAAAAAAAACTGTAATTATCCCAATATTTGAGGAAGATTTGAGTGGGTAATTAATCTATCTGATGAAGGGGTTTTCTAACTTTTTAGATGCATCCACCTGCTTAAGGATTTTTTTGTTCTCACATATATTAAAAATATATATACATATATCTGCTAAGGTACTGGATTCCTCCAACCGTCCGCCAATACTTCGAAACGGTCATCGACCCTATTCTTTACGTTAATTTCTATCATTCCAATTTCCATATTTATCTTTAGTATTTTTTGGGAACATAGATTGTTTTGCATGCAACCTCTGAATATGATATTTTTATGTCAACCTTTCCAGACTTGCAAGCAAAACGTTTTCCACCAAACTGAAGCCACTTATCAAATGAATCATTAAAGATAGAAATAATGCTTAACATCTTAATAAATCACATAAATTTGTAAAATTTGTCCTTATTTATTCAAACACCTTTCAAATAACTTTTAGTTCCATTAATTTCATCTAAACATTCATTGCCCGCCTAAGTGTTCAGACCAACTTAGCCTTGGATCTAATAAGAAATAATGCTTGAGAAACCGTAAACATGGTTGGAAACGAATAAAATTTTGAGAACGCCAAAAGTGGATTCAGTACAACAGAATAGATAATATTTTGAATTACTCAACATTAATTATAAGAATTAACGGATTATCAGAAAACTTATTTATTTTTTGTTAACTTCAAAAAAAAGTCTTTAATAGCAATCGGCAGATATAAACTCTATAAACTTTCTAGTTAAATTATACTAGAAGTTTCTATTCGTTGACATAAGTTTTATGTGTTGCACATACGTATAATTGCATTTTAAAGCCCTCTATCGTAAATTTTCTGCATAAGCTGTTCTTCCCCGTAAAGGGTACTGTTGATGAGCGAAACGCAAACTTCTAATGCGATGAAAGCGTTTGTATATGCCCATTAAAGCTATGACAATGATTGAATGCATGGCACGTGGACCGCTGGAGAGGATTTAGCAGGCATAGGGTCATTAAACCTGTCCATTTTATTTTCCCGCTTCTTCTAAAAGTTATTTACTTGACATGAAAGAAAAATATCCGTTTTACACACTTAAGTTTAGACTTGCTCACACGAGTGGAAACGAGTAAATAGTTATAATTCTTTAAAAAAGAATATAAAGCTAGTAAGAGTGTAGTAAGGTAACATCCAAGAGAATGTTGCGTAATGAAAATGGGAAGGTTATCCTCCAGTAAGGTTGTATAGAACGTTAGATTAAAGTTAAGCAAAATGATATTATGTTTTCTAATATTTAGTTTATTGTTAAAATGATTTTTAAAGTTTTTAAAATAAAGATTTAATAAGAATTTCCATTTTACTATAATATTATAATATATTTTAGTGATTTTATCCAAAATTGAAAGTTGGCATCTTCAGAGACTAAAAAAACCATTCTAGAGATTAAAAATATAAAATTAGTTATTGATTTCAGTGGAAAAAATTTCTTAAGTTTTAGTACTTTAAATATCTAAATAGTAATTTTTTGTCATATACTGGAATCCAAAAATTTGAGAGAGTTTAAGAATTCAAGCGGTTTTCTAATTAATATCTCAAATCAGATTTGAAAATATCATATAACTAAAGCAGTGGGGGGGTGGGGGGTCCTTTAAAGTAAATTTTATAAAAGAGAATTTTTATAACGATCAATTGTTGTAAAAAAAAAAAATTAACTTTCTAATTCAATCTTCTCTAAAAGGGTTTTTTAAAATAAATGTTTAATGAAAGGCATTGACAAATTCTAGGTATCCCCAATTTTTCTATGTTTAGATAATAATTTTGCAAAAATTGGAAATGAAAGAATTTCTATTGAAATTTCAAATTATTTAATAAACTGTTGCTTGTTTATTTAGCAGGCAAGCGCAGTGTGATCACCTTTTCTTCAAGTACTGAGAAAAACATGGTATCGAGAAGAATGAGAAGAATGCTTTCACAATTTCGTATATGTCAGTTGCAAACAACTGCCTTAAACCTTTTCCACAATGATCAATTGTATAAAATTTCATAAACAATTATTAAATGCCACAGTAATAACATCAGCAAACTGGAGAGTTCTAATTTCCGATCTGAACTCATCTGCTCAGTCTGATGTACATATGTTAAACAAGACAGGACTTAGCATAACTCCTTGAGGCAGACCCCTGTCCGGTAGTTCTAAGCACCATAACCTTATCACCGCAGCTAATCACTAGAAACCTTCTTTGCTACATTCTAATTGCATTTATAATAACCTTACCTGGCATTCCAATTTGCACCATTTTATTTTTCAATATAGCGATATTTATGTAGTCAAAGATAAAATGGTGCAAATTGCATTTTAGGTAGTAACTAAATGAAATATAAATTTTAATGCGATTTTTTTTTTTATTTTTGAAATTATTTTGTTTATACACAGTTTAATATTCGCTAATAAAAAATTAGAGATTTCGTACTCAGAAGATCTACAACGAATGTATGTTTCCCGGTGAAAACTCATTGTTGTCCAGTGGCAAGCGCACTCGCCTTTCGTGCGAGAATTCACTGTTCAATTCCCGGGAGGGCAAAGTCGGTGTCGACCCAGCATCGTGATAAAAAGTGGGAAGCTACAGATAGTAGCGCCCTAGGTAGCGAAGGCCTGAACCAAACAGCGTGGGAACTGCGGTGTGCTTACCACACGCCCCCCCTATTCAAATCGCCTTGCCCTTCTGGCAAGCCTTGGCCCTTCATGGGCTTTTGCGCCATAGCGTTTAAGACGGACATAATGCTAACTAAATCTTCTTTTTTTTTTATATAAGCACATCTTTTTTGCATATTTTAATAAAATATTGTAAACGAGACTATCATCGGAATAAAATGTTTTATTAAAGAAAGGTATAAACCTCCTAGGAGTATAATATATTTATTAATATTTCCTAAAAATTATGCAATATTTGTAATTTTCTAAAAAAGAGTGGATTAAACTTATATTTTCCACCTTGGTAAGCTTCGTTTCCGCAATAAAAACAAAACTATTGTTATTAAATCAATAAAAAGAAATAAAAAGATAAATTAGAAGCGAATGTAATGTTAAGAGTAGTATTACAAATCGGTCTGTCTAGTGAAGCTTGAAGTTAACCAACCGTTTGATGGTGTTTATATAAAAGTTTTTAACTTCCTGAAACAAAACTTTTTATCAGTCACTCTAATAAATTAAGTGAAATCAAAAAAAAAGAAAAGAAATTGAATCAAACTATATACCTATAAATATACATACAGGTCGTAACATGGTTGTACTTTAGTGCCATCTGAAGTTAAATACGAGTATTATAGTCCCTACTAAATGCACGTCTTATCTTTAATAGCCTTGCTAATTTCATTTCCTTATTTATTACTCTTCCATGCGCTGGAATTATCCTATTAGGTGTTTTTTGGAATTTAAATTAAGGTTAAGAATCTTTATGTTTCAGAGCATATTTCCTATCCGTTTGTCACTCCTAATAAATTAATATTATTATTATTATTATCGTGTGCCTAATGGCGTGGGACCTAAGTTTATGTGGCTTTTATCCCCCCGATACTCCCCATGTTCCCTTAATAAATCTCCCCCGGGTAGCTTACCGGTTAACCTACAATATCCCAAGATAACCCTAAACTCCAACTCGCCCAGGCAATCCTGCGAGAGTGCTGCCCTCCCAAATACGCGAAACCTAGTTCCAGCGAAACGGGGAGACTGACATAAGTAGTGGTACACCGTTTCTCTAACTCCGTCGTCGCAGTTTTGACAAAAGGGACTAGACGTCCTCCCTATGTTAAACAAGTGAATGGACACCCAAGTGTGTTGCTTTTATAAATCTTTTAGCTTGGAGGTACCCCTGCGTGTGCCCCCCAGTGTTTCTCCAAGACTCTCATCTCCCAAAGTCTAATCTGTTTATCACGAATCGTCTTTGTGACGGCAAGGGCTGGTTCAGGGCCACAAAATGGTAATGATGATCGCTCCCTAGCCAACTGATCCGCCCTCTCATTGCCCTCTATTCCCGTATGTCCGGGTATCCAACAGAGAGACGCACCTTACCCCTCCGAGCTAAAGCATTAGGCCTTCTCCTACATTTTCCCACTAATTTCGAACTCCACCAAGGCTTGCTCAAAGCCCTTAGTGCGGCCTGACTATCAGAGAAAATCCGCACTTCCTTGAAATCTCCCTACCACTCCCCCACAAGGCGTCACTCCTAATAAAAGGAAGTATTACGATCGTGCCAGATTTTCGAAAGAGCTCTCACCGGAAATACATGTTTCTTCAGGGTACCCTGATTACAGAAAAAAAAAAAAAATTGCTAATGATCTCTATGTTTGAGGGTTTTAATAGAATATCTCAAAAATGAAAAGTTGCAAGAATATCTTAACTTTGGTATTAAGGTTTAGGTAGGACCATCGCATTAGAAACGAAGATTTCGGGCAAAAATCCATCAACCGGATGTGCGTCTTTACTGAATAGTTTTTCTCCAAACCGGCTCCAAAAACGATTTTCTCTAAACTTCGTATACTTCATCTACATACACATATACCTATCACTTTTATTTGTAACGTTTAGGGGAAAAAGTAGCGTTATGTTTTCGTCAAAAGTTCCATTCCGGTATAATATATAGTTTCACCACCTACACATTAGAAGCATTGATCAAATTCCAAATTTGAAGAAAATCGGAATTGCGAAGGGTAAAATCCCCGTCTCCATTTTTTATGGCCAGCCCAACTAAACATTACGTTACGTTGGAATCTTAAAGAAACTTTCTGGATTAAATTGTATTAAGTTATGGATCAATGTGTCAAAATTCGTTAACCTGTGCAATTTTACTGATAACATGCTTCTTGTAACTAGACGCCACCATAGTGTAAAGCACGCCTTGGTATAAATTATGGAAAAAAAAGGTGACTCTCGAAGAGGTTTACACTGTAGATACAGATGGATCTACAAGATACGCTGATATTATAGCATTTGACAATGCCAGCAATGTAGCGTATATTTTGGATCCAACCATCCGTTTTGAGAGTAAAGATCCGAAACAGGGCGAGAGGATAGATGAGGGAGAAAAGGGCCATTTATGAAAAATGTATTCCCTTTTATAAGGAGAAGTTTAAGGATCGGTTTGGGGTCAGGAAGTACAAGTTGCATGGCTTGTGGTTTGGTGCCAGAGGTGTGGTGCCTAAGACAACCTTGGTCTTTTTCGACAAGATAAATATTAGCTTTAAAGACATAGCTACTTTAGTGGAGAATATTTTAGTTGACTCCCTGGGAATTATTTCCCAGCATATTTATAGATAAACTTAATGTATATATTTAGACTTAGATGCACTTTATGTCATCTATATCTAATACTTTTTATGGTTAGGTATTATCGCTTTTTGCTATGTCTACGGATTGATGAGTACGCTGTGTGTTGGAGTACCTCAGTTTAATTGAGCAGCCCCACTTGATTTTGATTAAGTGTTCTCTTGATTTTGATTAAGATGTTCGCGATTTTCTCATTAAATTGCTTTCAACGGTATTCTTTCAATTTGGGAGATTAACACACTCACTGGCTGATCATATTTATCTGAAAAATTTAACAAAGCATATTATAAACAACAGTTGCAAATTAGTTTAAAAATTTAATCTGATCTAATTTAATGTGTTTCAGATGTTGATCTGTTTGGTGTTAAACTTCATAGTGCTGGTAAAATCTGATATATTCAAGGTAGTAGAGCCTCTGGAGGAAGAATCTGGAAATAATTTACTTCGCTACGCCGCTTACATTCCCACATTAGCTACTACACTTCCAGCTCATTTTCCAGTCTTTTTTATAAATGATGGATCAGAAATTTCTAGAAATCGTTTTGGTTTTAATGTAATTTATGGTATGCCAAAGAATTTTGATAGTATATACCCAATTTCTATTGATTTAAAAAATAGTTTAAATAATAAACCACCAGAACATCTTGTTCCTCTGCATTCAGAAATCAAGGATTCATTTTTGTTAAAAAAGAGTTATGCTAATAATTTTCCATTTGTACCAGCTGAAAGAGTAGCCAATCCGCATGAACCGAAAAGACCTTTAGTTACATTGAATGATGAGTGGTCATCGGAAGAGGAAGAAAAATCGCATAACAGTAAACAATACAAGCCACCATCTACAACTAATATTTACAGAAAGATTTATAAGCCAATTAAATCACCACCAGTGTCTTATGTTAATGATTACAGACCATATCCTCAAAAACCAGTTGAAGGAAATTTGAACACTTCTAGAAACCCACGCATCTATAGCCCTCAAAATGATAAATCATCTTCAATTCAACGATTCCATAAACCTGGCTTAAAATCTAGTCGTCCTGCGGGAAAATTATACCATAGAGAAGCTTACAAGTCGCAGCCACAAAGAAAAATCTCTTCCAAAACTTCAAATGAACCATTTCGGCCATCACCGCCAGATGTATTTCTAAATTCTCATCAGTCCCATAGTGATTTTTCAACAGAATATAGCAATTCGGTGCCTAAATATTCCAAATTTAGAAATGCAACTGAAGATGTAAAAGTACATACATGTGTTAGAACTAACAAAACAGATATTCACGACAAATATCCTAAAAAAATGAAGTATTGCTATGCTTGCGTTGACAATAAATCCGGTACACGTTTTGAACAATGTACTTATGAAGAAACACCTTTGAACTATCATTCACACAATTATCAAAAAACAACCGTACCCACATTCATTTCTAATATGCATTTTAGAGCAAAGAGAGACTTAATATCCACAATGTCCAAAGAAGAACAAACAAGGAACAAGAGACAGAATGATTATTACGAACCCAACAAAAGTCATCCATACGAAACTTACAATCCGAACTACAGATTCGGCCCGGAACACTTTGTAGATGACGAACGAATGACTGAAAATGAAGAAACCAGTTACGAAACTGATGATCCAAATGAGAAATGCTGGAAAAGTAGAAAAGGAGAAATGTTATGCATTGCCTGTGAGAATACGAATACAGGTGGTACTTATGAGCAATGCTCTTATGCTAGTGATCCAAATAATACTTCATATGAACAGTCAGTTTCCAGAGAGTATGGTTCATCCAGATTTGCAGAAGATGATGGAGGAAGACTATACACTGATGCTATACCCGTCCAACCAACAACCGCAGCACCTTCGCCTCTTCCACAACCTCATCAAGAAGCTCCACTTCCTTTAAACCATGCAGATAGACCACCAAATACCCACTATGTTCCCTATAGCAATGATTATATTCCAAATACACCAACCCCTACTCCGATGTATCTACCATCTTACAGAACGCCACCGCTTCCGGTTCCGCCTGTCTATACCGTACCAGCTAATACATATTTTCATGATGATCCAGGTTTCAATAATTTTGGTAGATTTCGATTCAGTGGATCAAATAACTATAGAAATCCTTATAGTACTTTTGATGATTCGTTTTCAAATATATTTCCAGAAATATACAGTAATCCTGAACCGCTCAGTGAATTCGAAGATGACAGTGATGATGGAGAATTTTCCGTTTCTTTGGATGATGAAGAAGGTCAGTTCACGATAAATAACAAACATAAAATCCCACGAAATTCATATCCTAGCTACTCGGATAAAATGAATAGAAAAGAAGGATTAAAAAGAGCCTTATTTGAGATGTCACATAAAAATAGAACAGGATGTAAGAAATTAATAAAACATAAGATGACATGCTATCAATGTATTGATGAGAAAGGTTCTAAAAGAGAGGACTGTATATACTTTAAACCAAAACCTATTAAAAACAATAATATGATGTATCATAATTATTCTGAATTTAATTCTACTCCAAAAAGTGATCATATTGTCGCAAAAACAATTATAAAAAGGCCGGAAGCACGACTTGTAACACCACGTGGCAGGTATATCCCACCTCATATTATTAATAATAGTAGAAGTAGATTTCCATATCATAGCGTGATAAGACCGAAAAGTTTCAGTGAAGAAATTGAAGGAAATAGATATGCACGAAGTTCCGACAATGAAAATGTAGCCAATCCAAATAAAGGCATGTCGTTAAATTCTTCCACAGAAAATTCCGACCATTTAGGTAAAGAGAACATATCTACTACTATTAATAACAAATCTGTAGACGAAATTGACAAATCTTCAGAAAAAGAAACTAAAAAAGATCTACAAACAGCTAAAAGTAAAGAAAAGTACAATTCCGTTCCACCCGAACCTAAAGAATTCAAAGAATTTAAACCAAATACAGAAGGAAAATTCAGTAAGGACACTGAATTAATGTTTGATCCTATATTAGGTATCTCATTGCCCAAATATATGTTGAAAAAATCAGAGCATGAGGCTATTTTTGATGAAATTTTAGCTTCTGGTTAAGCTTAATTTCTGTACCTCATATAAGACTGATCTTAAAATACTATCTGCAACTTATCATGCAGTGCAATATGTTTATAGTTCCTTCAACAAATTTTTACCTTGTGCTATAATTTTATTGTTTTATTAATTGTAATTGTTTTGTGATGAAAATATTTATTTAAAGGTCTGAATAAATTTAATTTTGTATTTTTTAATATAGAAGACAAATGAATGTTTATTTTTTTAATTAATAAATTTCTATAAATGATAAATAATGTTTCATTTGATTTACCTAAATTAAAAAGTAATTTTTCACTTCGTAAAAATTATAGAATAAAATGTAAATAAACAGAAACAAATATTTCTTTTCATGAAGATGAAAATAATGACAGATGTCATTACTAAAGATCTTGATTTGTATTATCAAACAAAATGTTAAAGGTGTACTTTAAAATGCAGCAGCTACATAGTAATACATAGTAATCAGTAATATACAGTTATAATCATCAGTAAAAAGAAAAAAATAATAATAAAAGTTCACAAAATTGATCAAAGCTTGATCAAAATTGAGCGGGACTGAGAGTTTTCTAAAGCAGTAACATTTGGATTATCTACAAATAGGATTAATGAATTCTACATCAGAGTTTTGGACTATAGTACTAGGCGGAACTATTAAGTACATAAGTAATAGACTAGACATAGTATAAGCTTGGAGAATATAATATTTCCTGTGAGCCAATTGAAATGTAATATAAGAAACTGTTAGTACAAAAATTCACCGCAAGTTAACAGCGTGAACTCAGAAACCATATTAGTATAAAAATTGTCACTAGATGCTAACACCTACCAAGAACGCAAAGATATTTGATTATAGAATTGTCCACTAGATGTCTCTGTCAGGAATTATATTTTCTGCTGTTTACAAAAATTGCCAGATATATTTACTATACGGGAAAGTAAAATAATTTTGTCAAATGTTTAAATTTTGTAAGAATTAAAAAAATTAATTAAATATCAGGATTTGTACAAGGAGTTCAGACTGCCATCAGCGCCCGCACTAGCGGTTACGTCGCCCCGGACAAAAAGACAAATTGTCGCCCCTTAAGAATGTATACACTACCGATCAGAATTTTGGGATCAGTTAAAAAATTGGGCCTTGAACTACTTCACTATAGTCGATCGTGTCCAATTGATATTCTTAAAGTTGCTCTTAAATCTGCCACGATAAGTTCCTAATAGTTTCGTTCGCTAGAAGTTGAATGACGGCAACTGAAAACCAAGATTTTTAATAAATCTATAAGATACTGGTTGAAGCTTATATCGATGTAAACCAGCTCACCTCTGAAGACATGCTATAGAAGACTTGTGAAGCTTTTGGGTGGTTCTGACATTCCTTTTAACTGGGTGGCTCTTGTGAGAGAAATGCTTTATTCTATAGGAGCGCAGGACATCTGGGAGGCGCAGCATGCGTTCGTGGTCTCTAATAACTTGAAACATCTTTCTCTAAACTGACATCAATGAAGTACTCAACTCTTCATATAACATCCAGCATAGATTGATATGTCCCTTGGCTAATGGTAGTTCATATGTAAATATTAGGTGCAATATCAAATCAGATTGATAGCTCAAATTAGAGTAGCTAGTGATCGTCACCCCAGGATTTTTTATAATGGAATAACCCATATATTTGATCCTAAAAGAGTTGCTTTAGTTTTACGGAGGGCAAAAATGATAATATTATGGAATGGCACTTTATTCTGGAATGCCCTTATTATAAATGTTTGAGAAGGAGGTTGTTAAATAGGTATTTACCTTTACACAGTTCTTATGTTTTTGCTAACTTACTAGATATAGAAAATAAAGAAAAGTTGAACCACTTATTTTATTTTATCTCTGAGGCTATGGAGGAAAGATATACATAGGTTTGTAAAGGTATTATTCAATACCTACGAGGAGATCCCTCAAACTCCTTCCCTAAAATAATTTGTATAAATGAATAAAGTCTATTTAAACCATTGTTACTATTTACTTTATTAATCAAGTATTTAATATTATTTTATTACTTTGAAGATTAAGCTGTAATGTTTCTTCTTGTAATGTTTGTATTTTTTTGTTCAGCTTTCAGCAGAGGTCAATCTCTTGCTATAGAAATGTATAGTTTCTTTAGGCAATAAATAAATAAATATTGAATGAAATTTCTCAAGAAATGTTTCAAGCAATTGGACCAGCCCATTTCAAGAGATTTTGAAGCTGCTTTCAAAAATATATCAAATACAATATTTAATCAAATACCAACAAATGAAATTAGCCCGTAAATTTTATTGACAAGATTTAGATAAAAGTTCTTGAACTGTATGTTGGTAGTTACATATAAATACTTATAAAAATAATGATTATATAGGATGGATTGCTATTTGAATCTATCCTTCAATAGTCTTAAATTTCTCATTTTATCATTGTATCTAAGTTATTACATACGATAATATTAATATTCGCAACCCTCTATAGCTTCTAGCTGTAAAACAAATTTAAAAAATCTGAACCCTCTCATGAAAAAGAAAGGAGGGAAAAATATCATCTCAAGCATTATTCCAGAAAAATATCTTGGCAAATAATATGCCAAGAATTATCTTAATAGCTTGTGAAAGAAATGTAATGTAGAAAAAAGATAAATAAATATTTGAATTTTATTAATATATATTAATATAATTAATATAAAAATTTATTTCTAGTTTAAAAATGAAGTGTACGCTTCTTTTTTTTAATTATAATGTACATTTATGTAACTTTTTCAGTTTTTGTGATTTTCTCCATAAAAACACCGACGAATTTTATTAAATTTGGTATACTAACTATAAAGTTTGTCGATTACAATTTTGAAAACTGGAGTAAGAGACCAGATTTTTTTTGTTTTCTAATTAATAAAGTAACTAATTAAAATTAGAATATTTGTAGTTATAAACATGGCCACCAGATAACAACACCTACTTAGAAATCAATTTTATTTATGGTTATATAGTTTGTCACTAGGTGTCGCTACTTCCAAAGATTTTTTTGGGAGCCCATTACGCTAACCACTCCTGTCCCTTCCCAAAGACGCATTTTTAACTATTCACAAATTTTTTACATCATAGGATGGCGCTGTGATCGAGTGGCAAATTTTGGAACTACAATTCTGTCTATCTAGAAGCTTATGCTTTCTAGCGGCAATTATTTGAACTACTACAAATTCTAGGTTAAGTAAGTGCTGTTGCCTGGCGGTGAATTCAGAAACGTTAATTTTATTCGTTTTTAACTATTTTTCTTTTTTTATTCAACTAAAATGTAAAATTTGATTTTTTTTTGTTTGTTTTATAAGAATACAGTCCTGATTTTTTTAGTGTAAACTTCATCTACAACAATTACATTCTTAAAGCAGTTAGAAAAAAAATGTATATTTGTTCCTTAGCTCTCTCTATCTTTTTTTGTCTTTTATTAATTATTCAATTATTTGTTAAAGGGAGCTAATTGTGACTCTAAAATTAATTAAGTTATTTTCTCTCTTATTAAGTTACATGTATTTATTATATTTAATATCGATTTAAAATATTCTTCCAAATAATTGTGAAGGGTGTTCTATCCCGAGATTTAAATTGTCCTGCAAATTGCCGTCACAAGCATTGCTACTGGATTGATAGAGAGGTTGCTATATCATACAATGCAATCTTATTTAGGTAAATAGTATAATCCTCACCTCCATTATTTATTTGTAATACATGTCCACTAACCGTTTATTTGCAAATGAGTTATACATAAAGGAATGAAGGGTGATTGTTTTATACCAGATTTCTTTTTCCTAAATCGCGACAGTAGACTAAATAAATTTAGGGATGTCAAATCTAGACTATGAGGTAAAATGCAGACTTTGTCAACAGAGCATCATTTTGATTAGGAACATAATTTTTTTCTTGTACAACCTTTACTTGAATCTTATTTTTCGCATTATTTGTTTGTCTCAAAAGTTTTATTTTCGAAACTTCATCAGTCATCAGTTATTTTATTGGTACTTTAGAGAAAAGCATATTGCTATTGTTCCTTCAGAAAAATGTGGCAAATAATAGTGATACGAATTTACATGTACAGATAGTAAAGTAAAGTGAAGTAATGCCTATTTTTTCAGGCGGGCTTAACGTCCAACTACCAAATTAGGTGTCGCGGAAGCACCTACTTTACTATTAACATTTTTTAAACAAATATAAAATTTAGCAGTTATACGCTGGACTCGAACTGGGGTTGTACAGATAGTATTTAACGTTTAAAGAAAATCGTTGCAGCCAATTTCGAGTAAATCATGAAAAAGTGAAGAAAAAAACACTCAATAATTCGCACTGTCGGATGGATTTTGCCGTCTGTGCAATACAAAAAGTAAATTCTGGTAAATTGAATTAATTAACTGGTTTTGTTCTTAATTTGTTTGCAAAATTAAGCCTTTGCACTTCTATGGCTAGTTGCAGCGCACGCTCTAGTGGTTACGTCGCCCCGGACAAAAAGACAAATCGCTGCCCCTTCATATATATACACTACCAATCAGAAGTTGGGATCAGTAAAAAAATTTAGTTATTTACTAAAATTCTTTTAAGAAAAATGTAGTTACATTGTAGAAGAATTTTGCAGTAACGTGATTTATGCACATAATACCTCCCCTATTTAAATGGCACTTCTTAAAATAAATATTTTATTAACATTAATATACCTTAAAATGATACCTTTAGGCGCCCGGAGCCCTTCTGCGGTTGCCCAGGAGCCTAATTCACGCATCTATCAAGGAATAGATAGAAGACCAGCATCTGCGATGGTGGGAAAGAACGGCAGGGCAGAGGCAGGCTAAATTCTTCGTTAAGACATTTACCTACATTCACCAGGGATCTACTGAGCCATAGCCGAAGAGATATAAGGATAATAGTGGGTCTACTATAGGGCGTTGCAGACGGTGGGTCTACTAAATAGGCACTTACACCAATTACTACTAGCAGACAACGCGTTGTTATGCCGTTTCTGCAGGGCCGAGGAGGAAACACCGGCACACGTCCTTTGTGTGTGTGCCTGCCTGGCGAGGAGAAGGTTTCGTCAACTAGTGACTAGCAATCCCGAAGCCACGAGCTTCATGACGGAGCCACTTTCAGCTTTGCTAGGCCTGATTAAGAGGGCGAAGCTGAGGAATGTCATACCCAGCGGATACACAATTGACCTCTCAATGAAGGTCGCAGTGGAATGAGGCGTGGCCCTCCCCCATCCAATCTAACATAATATACACTTTGCCCTTTGATAGACAATTTACCTCTTGGTAAATTGTTTATCAAAGAGTAATTCACAGAGAATAATTTCTTTTAAATTATTGATTCTGTTTATAGATTAGGACTTTGTATTGTTGTCAACTAATCATTATTTACTTACTTTTTATTCTATTTTATTTAATTGGGATTAGTTCACTCCTTGAGCTTCACGGTTTACGAGTATATCTTTTTCCGTTTACGAGTATATCTTCATCGTTACGAGTATATCTTCACGGTTTACGAGTACATCTTATTGCAACGTTGATTAGATGTTGCCTCTTTTGACAATTAATCAAATGGGCAAAGTTAAAGAACTGAGTGTAGCTACCAGAAGTGCCATTTGAACTTTACATAAAATAGGGAAATCAGAATGAAAAATAATGGCTGAACTTAAAATTTCAAAAATGGTGTTCACCGTGCTATCAAACGGTTTAAAAAACATGGTGATCATGAAGATTTACACCGCTCCGGGAGACCAAAATCAACAACCACCGGTGAGGATAAGTTCATTATTTTATGAAGTAAAAGAAACAGACGACTCACAGTTCCAAAAATCAGAGGGGAAGTTATTAAAACAAGTTCGAGGTCAATTTCTGTCTCAACTGTTCAAAGGCGACTTCGTCAAGCGAACTTATAGGAGAGTGCATGCAACTTGGTGGCCATTTATTTAAATAACCTTGTTGTTTATTGCATTTATTGAAATTCTTATTTTATATGTTAATTTTGGATGCTACTTTCCATTACTAATCTGACTGTTATTATAATTATCATTTTAGATACATAACATGAATTCCAAAGCTAATAGAGAATTTTCAGTTTCACACTTATGATTAGTTTTAAACCTCCCCAATTGATTAGAATAATCTCTTTTTTTTGTTTTTTACCGCAACATCCTTCCCCAATTATTTAGATGATCTCGTATTTTTTTTTTTTTAACCGCAACATCTATGGTCATTGGCGCCCGAAGCATTTTCAGGGCACTACCAGCCTCCAGAAATTGTTCATTCGTTATAGAAAACATGGTCCATCACATCTGCCTAGATTTTCTCTTATTTGAACTCTTTTCTCGAGGCTTACTGTTACTGCAATTCTCAATTACTTTCTAATAAACTTTTTTCAAAGTTGTAGTTATTACTAAATAAATAATTGCCGCAATATTATGTGTGCTGTTAACCGTAAAGTGCAATAAAATGACAATACAGTGGAAGCTTACAATCCCATAGTTCTCTCAAAAACCCTTGTTAAGAAAACATATAGCAATGCTATCTAGGGGCAATCATGTAACTTAATAGCCTAAAACTTAAGGGGTTCAAGTAACATTGGAAGATAATGCACGATAACTCAAGAATTAAAGAATAATTAGTACCTTTGTAAATATGAAATAATTCTGCAAATTACAAAAATAGAATTATTTTATTTTTACACTTTTTCTCATATTATAATGGAAATATTTTTGAATGTCAAGCGTTCGCAATTTGTTTTTTTTTATTAGTTCTATTGTACTGAATATTCAAGGAGCATTAATTTTTTTATCTATCAAGCTAATTGATAAGAATGAACGCCAATGCCTTTATTTTATATTTTTAAAGATTAGCGAGCAAAACTATATTTTATTATCAATAGTGTTTTGTAGCCATTGTTAAACTGATCTTCTCCCAGCAAAGGAAAAAAGTCAAGGTAACTTAAACATTTAATTTTTCTTTTTTACCGCATCTGTCTGATTCAATGAATTCAAAGGATAATGTCTGATATTTTTTAAGTATTATTTCTTTCACATCAACTTTCTTTAATTGGGTATATTATTTAATTATTACAATTTTCCAAAAATCAAGAAACAAAATGTACTGTGCGAGATTCTCAAGGATCTTAGTTGGCTCTAAATTTCTAATTCCAATTAACAAAAATACACATATAAAACCAATCTTTAAAAGATCATTTTTCAAGTCATTATGGGGACCTTAAAGTATTTATTTTTGATGAAAATTTAATGTCTAAAATCTGATATCTCTTCCTTTTAAAATGATAAATTTATATCAAATTAAAGGAAGTATTAAATAATTATTCTAAAAACTATATATCAATGAAAAGTTATAGCTTTTTGGAATAGACATTCCTCTATTTCACTACCTGATCTTCGCAACGTATGCAGATGATTTACGTTAGGATACTCTTAGTATGAAATCCTGTCAAAATTTTGATAGTACTAATGATATTGGAAACTTAATACTAATTCGAATGCCGTGTAAAATTTCTTTAAGATATTTAAAAATCTTTCGTTTCATTAATCTGAATAACAAGTCAAACCCAGGTTTAAAAAACTTTTAGAGGTTTTTTTACATAATCCAGACCCCATATTTAGAGAGGCTGCAAAAACTTTACTGCCAAGTGGTTTTGAGACGTATATAACTTGAGAAAAAGCTGATCTATCTAATAGAATTTGATCCCGCCTCTTCAATCAAGAGATTAATTTAGTTTTCATTTAAATAGTGATTACTTCGGAGAATTAGGAGCGCTTTAACTCTAAGAAGAGCGGTAAGAAATCAAAACTTTTTTTCTAATGGAGTTGCTGTTTGAGCAGTAAAGTGGTCTAGTTTGTGGATCTATATATACATAATTAGTACTTCTGTTTTTCAATTAGTATTTTTTCAATCTGTAAAATATTTTTGTCATAATATTCCTTTAAACATATTCTATGAAGTGAACTAATTTTTTTTAATCTTACTGTCGTAAGAGATAGTACTGCGATCCTGTCCATTTTTAATGGAATTAAATGTTTTGAGAGTTTCAGAATCCCAAAAATATTTTTCAGTGAATGTTCTCTGTGTATATGAACATATTTTAAACAGAAAATATTGCAGGTAGGTCAAATTTGACATTGTTAGGTACAACCGCCGACCCTTATTTGACCAAAATAAAAGTTCTGGACAAAATTCATCAACAAGATTATTTTTTACAATTTTCGTAAATGGCTCCAACAATTTTCTTTAAACTTCGTATACTATTTACACACACATATTACTTACCTATAGCATTTATTTCTTTTCTGAAACATTGTTTTTTTTTTTTTTGAGAATTTCTTGGGTGCAGCAACGTTAAGCTCACCTCAAAAGTATCACTTCAATATAATGTATGGTTCTATTACCCACATAATATTTAGTATGATTAGGAATTCTAGAATTCCAAATTGGAAGAAAATCAGGTTAAACGGAAGTAAGACTTTAAAGAAATAGTTTTTTTGAATTTCTTGAAATTCTACAATGATTTTCTTTAAATTTATTTTTCTGAGGAATCTGTGACGTAAGATTTCATATGTTATTAGGCTTTGTTCAAATGCTATTGGCCTTTGGCGTTGTCTTCTGAACTACAATAATCACTTCAAGTACAAACTACCATGGACACTACCCAACTTATACCCCACCATTTCTACATTTATATTAGGGAAAAACTAAGTAAAAATTTAAAGTTGAAATATATTAATTAAGAAGTTTAATAAAATTTTATTCTACTGAACAATGAATGATAATTATTAGAAAATTTAGGTTTATCTTGGCTTATATTATTACCAATTAGGCCATTCTAATGTAGGAATGATGAGATAAGATATATGTATTGAATTAACTATATTTAAAACTGATTAAATGTTCAAATTCTCAAATTAAACATCTCGTTATCCTTTTAAAAAAAAAAATAGACACGGAAGTAAGGACATGATAACTGTAAAAGGAGTCAAGATATAGTAAAGATTATATATGTTTATTATTATTAAAATTGATTTTAATCTCTAATGTTTGCTCTGTAGACCTTCAAAACGATGTTCTTTGTTTCGAATATTTCCTCGTGTTAGGTCAATAGATTTATCAATCTTAATTTCATAAGCCTATATTTTTACAGAATTTTTTGACATTATCTGGGCTTTGAAGGTTGAATTGATGAATTTATTGTACTTAATAGAAACCTGCATTTATAGTAATGTAAATATGCTATGAAGTAAAGATTGCTTTAAATATTGTTTTAAAGCAACGAATCGCTTGTTTGAAACAACAAATTTTCGATTCCACTCAAATTCTTTTTATGAAGATAGACAAAAATGAATAATGTGTATTCTAAAGAAAATTATAATTTACAGTACTAAGTATGTTCTGAATAAAAATCAAATTCGAATTAAAGAAGACACATTTTAGATGCAATTTATTGACAAAAATTTGGTTTTATTGACAAATTTGACATTTGATTTTTCCAAACTTCTGATTTTCTAAATACCTGAACAATATTTATACTGATTAAAATTTACTTTTAGAATTAAATTTCACAACAGATTTTTACTTTCTCTTACCTCTAGTAAAAGGAAGTATTGTGATCGTGCCACATTTTCGAGTTCCGTTTTTTGTAACCTATTTATGTCAGTTTTGCCGTTGATTAACTAAGTTGTTAAATAAAATAACCTAAACTTGTATTTTTCAAATGAAGAATACGGGTTTTGAGATGGAAATGAATAGCATAGAGGTTGAAAAATATCAGAGGCGATTTTCTAATCACAGAGTACCAGAACGCCGTGTATTCGGTATAGTTCATCTATGTTTAGGAGAAATAAGATCGTTTCCTAAAGCTAATGCTGAACGTGACAGAGTCAAAGATGGTGTAGATCAAGTTGAAGTCGTATTGAACGCAGTAAATCTGTCAGTGTGCAAGGAATTCCTAATAATTAAGGTGCTAAGCGACTGGAGGTATGGAGAACGTTATGTTATTTTGACTTATATACATATTATCTCGAAAATGTCCAGGCTTTATTACCAGAAGATTTCGAGTTGCGGAAGCAGTTCTGTCGTTGGCTTGCTGGCCATCAACATGTATTTCAACAAATTTCATTCACTGACGAGGCTAACTTCAGCAGATGTAATAAATATTAGCCGAGATTCACATTACTAGTCCAATAAAAATCCACAGGATACCTACGAAACAAATTTTCAGTAAACGTTTGGTGTGGACTAATTAACGACTAACTTATCGGTCGTTTTGTAATAGAGGGTCGTTTAGCAGGTGATAATGATCATCGCTTTTTACAAGAAGAACTGCTCCTTCTTATGGAGAATGTTCCTCTTGCATACAGAATTCAGATGTGGATTCAGCAGGATTGTGCACTAGCTCATTTTGATAGGTGGGTAACTTCATTTTTAAATACTTCGTATCGCAATCGTTGGATCAGAACAGGTGGTTCAGTTCATTGGCCTCCGGCATAATCTTATCTAAAACCGCTCGACTACTTTACTTTCTTTGGGAACACATGAAGGTTTTAATGTATACAGAAAAATTTAACTGCAGAGATCACTTCATTACTAGAATTATAAATGTTGCAGCGAACAACAGAAATTCTCCTGAGAACCTAGACGAGCTGTAAGATCACTCTTACTACGGCTAGACTTTGTATTGCAGCTGGAGGAGATTATTTTAAAGAGAATTATTAAAAATAAACTTCTTAAATAAAGTTCTGTTTAACATAAATTTTTTTTATTTATTAATTTCAGCTGTCAACCTTTCAGTGTCTTTATATTAGCTAGGAATATTTTCGGACTTATGTTTATTAGATAATTTTAACTCAAAATCATTTATAATACGTCTTTAAGCTATAGACCAACCTATATACAAATCTACTAACTTTTATTTGAAATATTTTTTTCTGAAATATTGATATTTGGATTTTCTAGGGATCTGCGAACTGTCAACTTTTCCTGGGGAGTGAGCTTGGCGCTGTTTTATATTCGACAATCTAGATCCATCAAGACTAAATTCTATCTGTGAACTAGTAAATAAAATAAACTGTTTTATGTTATTGTAAGAAAAATATGCTGCTGAATCTTTTAATAATATTATCATCCAATTAATCATAGAATAAACCAGATCTATCAATATCCTTCGTGGCCTTTGACAACTTACTTGCTTCTGTGTGTCATGTGCAACGGACCGCAATGATCATTGAGCCACATATGGCCCAGGGACCTATTAAAATATCTGGCACATTAAAATACAATACAATAAAAGATGTGGTGACACGACTTCCTACAATTATACAATTCTATTACCAAATTGTCTTTTAAACTTAAAATACATAAAATACAAAATAAAATAAATACTATATAGTTGAATATAGGTTACGTTGAATTGATTAAATTGTAATTCAAAGGAACAGCACCAGTAACAATGAAGAAACCCAATTAATCTTTGAAGTTTGTCACAGATTCCTCAGAACCTGAAATCAATTTTTTCAGAATTACAGTGTTATGTTTATATACTCGTATAACAGAATTACAGTTTCAAATTATAGTGTTATGTTTATATATGTGCAGATAACATTCCAAGTTTAAAGAAAATATAACCGCTTTTGAGAAAATGACAAAAACTCAAAAACCTACTCAGCAAAAACGCACAAACGAATAAGCAGTTTTCTTTAATTTTGTTTAAGGGATACAGTGCACTGTGACCAGAAGAGTCTGTCTCCCCTACTGGTGCTGGTATGAGACATCTCAAGCTGTAACGATCCTTCTAGATTAATTTCCTTAAGGAATCCAAAAATCTGGGAAGGTTCTAAAGAGGAAAAGGCTTCCTCCAACATTTGGTAGGTGAGCAGGCTTGTAAAACTTCTCTGGAATGGTAACATAGCTGTCCGGCGAAGAATGTTAGAAAATTTTCCCATATACTCCGAGTGTCTCGTTCAAACAGCAGCTAGGGTTGCCAGGTGAAAAATGTAAATATATATGATATAGGATTAATACATAGGAAAGATATACCACATTTTTTTGAAATCTTTATTGAATATTAAATCTTTCAAAATTCGTTAATTTATAACAAAAATAAATAATTTATAACAAAAATAAATGCAGCCCTAGGAGCTCCAATGTCATTTGATTGTCAGTTGGTGTATAGCACCCTTCAAGTATTTGTAACCTAAATTTTTAGTTTGTTATTTTTGACACTTGGCGAGAGCGGAATCGGCGGAATGCGTTGGCGCAAGCTATGCGCGCGCCATAAACGACACTACTATCAACCAATCAGCATTCACTATTTGTTCATTGATGATTGTGTGGCACGAGATAAGCGCGCTAATACGAATTATTATTGTTATCATCGCAGTGATCGGATAAATATATCATTTTTTAGACGTATATTGGGATTCTAATATCATATATCAATAAGAACAAAATATATCAGGGTGATATTAAATGTATTAGATCTGGCAACCCTAACAGCAGCCCCAATCCCTTAAGGAGTCCTAGTCCTATCCGTATATTACAAAATGTCATGCTCTTTAAACCATACCGAGCGGACTTGTACAAATTTGTAAAGAAAAAAAAAAAAGGATTTTTCACAAAAAAGTCAAACATTGAAAATGTTTTATAGGATTTTACTGATAAAAGAATTGACCGATTAATTAAAGCAACATATTATTCTCACATCTCTTCCATGAGAAATATCTTGCATCACAAGTATCTTGGGTTCCAATTAAAGAAAGAAAGATCATCTACCACATCATGCAAAGACTCTCAACTCATAAGAATTTTAATGATATATGAAATCGTACGATATCCACATCTTAATTGATTAAAAAAAAAGCACATAACCTTTCAACTTTCTTTGGCGACTGTGTTAACCACAACAAACACAAACGGACCAATTTATCAATCATGTGATTTCTTTATTTCCTATTTAAAACAACCTATGTTTTTCTATTAATATTATATTTATGATTTTCACTGCCATTTCATCGGCTACTGCCGATACCAACTTACCTCCCACCCTACTGCCATTATTGTTTTGAGGACTGGCCATTATTGTTTGAGGAGATCGGCTATTTCCGTAGCCATTCGGCTTTTTATCGGGTTCGTCACACTTTTCACCAAATCACCCCTCCATAAAACATTTTCAATGTTAAAATCAAATGATATCTGTCCTACATGACACTTGCAACATGCGTAAAACAAGTTTTTACGTTTTTCGACACGATCGGAATACACCTAACAGAGTAATAAAAGTAAATATATATATAATAATTAAAAAAGATCTATTTAGAAACGACATTGTTTAAATGAAATTTTAAACTGTGAAATAATTACTGTGACAAATTTTGTTTTTTTTCAGATAGTTCAAAATAATGGAAAATTGCAAGAAATATAATGTTACTAAATTGGAAACTAGCGACTTAAAAAAAGAAAAAGATGGTCAACTTAGTTGGAATTTTATCAAAAAAATGTTACCGGCCAAACGAAAAAGGAATATATATAAGTCATTTGGTATTGTCATGTTACGTTACTTTTTTATAAAATGTTATAATTTTTCACAATCTAATTATCGATATTTATATTCAGTATTTTGGAATATGATTACTGGACTCAAAGAATACTGTGATGGCTTATCCATACTTTATCAACGCTTGCTTTCAAAACTGCCACAGTCGCTACTTCTGCTCACCGGGCAAACTTGCTTTTACCACTTCCAAGCTTATTTGATAGAAATTCCATCCAAGTTTCTCTCCTCAGGATTTTCTGCATAAGTTCGAGACGAAGTTATATTATTAGTCTTTCATTACATTGTTAGTCTATCAGTGTATAACATTAGTTCATCAAAGAATATCACACTACCAAGTCAGCCACACAAATCTCTCTACGTTGCCAATATCTTGTTTCTCATTTACTCAATTTTATAAGTCTTTAGAGTAAATAAGAAAAATGTTAATAGTGAGACACGGTAATTTCAAATTTGGAAGAACAAATTACATGGCAAGTGTCTTTGTTTAGGGTTAGAAAAATATTGTTGTAAATTGAAGTTATAATTTCTTTGTCTGCTTTAAAATTGATAGAATTTGGATGGAGGTGAATTTGTAAGGATTTCGGATAGAATACATTTTGAATGGTTGGGGTAAGTGGTTAAAATGGAAGGATTATTGAAATCGATGGCATGATTGAAAGTTAGAAATGTTCGGAGAGAGCAGTGCTGTCAATTTTTTTTGCTAATAATGTCTAGTTCGTGATGTCTGAGTCTTTTTTGTAAAAACTGTTTGGATTTACCTATGTAGCAAGCGTTGGGTGTAATATATTGAAGTTTGTATCTGTAAGTGTTTTGTTAGGTTTTTCAATAAGGTCTTTATTATTATTATTCAAGGAAGGGGAGGGCAAAACCCTACGCTATCCAAAGCCTCCCTGGGCCCATATAGCTACCCCTAAAGAATAACAACTTCTGGGTCTGGAACAAAAGTGCAGGCCCAGGTTGTACCCATCTAAGTTTCACCACAGACCGAACAAATCGGACCAAACCCTTAAAAGGACATAGCTTAATATCCTATTCCGGCCGAAGGTACTAAACCTAATCTCCTCACGGCCCAAACAATTCGTCATTAAATGCATGGGTATTTCCTCCTCCGTCTCACAAACTCTACAAAAGGGGTCAGGCATGAGTCCCATTGTATAGAGATACCTCCTTAAGCCACAATGCCCAGTGAGGAAGCCAACCAGATGCCTGAGACAGGTCCGTGAAAGACACTGCACCCCGCTACTCAAAGCTCCGTCCGGACCCCCAAATGGATGAGTGCTGTGAGGTCATCCACGTCTGGAAGCCTGACAAACATAAGCCTGAAGTCACACTAACAGCAGGCTCGGGACCAATGAAAGGGAGAGAGGCGCCTAATTTGGCAAACCTATCCACCTCCTCATTCCCAAAGATTCCCACATGACCTGAACCCAGACCAGAAGCATATCCTTCAGTTACGAAAGATCTTCTAGTCTTTTAGAACTTTTCAACACCAATCTGGAAGACACATGAGCTAAGCGCCTTCAACGCAGCCTGGCTGTCCGAGCAGATACAAACACCTTTTAAATTAGTGTTGCGCACCCACTCATCCAAAATACAATAAAGAATTGCATAAAACTCAGCCTGGAAAACGATGGCCCACTCACCAAGAGGCACCACCATATGGTCTCCCGTCTCAAACTAGACGGCAGCCCCATACCTACCATCCATCCATCCTGGGACCATCCGTGTAGCATCGGAGATAATTCTCAGGAATCATCCCAGATAGACCCAGGGTTACAATAAAGTCTTTAATTTTTGAGAAGATTTTATTTATTTTGTTGGTGGGAGACAAGCCTGTTTGGCTTCTCTTATAATAATAAAAAAAAAATACTTTAATTTATTTATTTTACAAACTGCGTAATAAAGTGTAATGACGCCTTGCACTCTTGAGATTTAATTTCAGAATAGATTTTTGATAAGAATTTATTTGAATTGTATTCATATTACCAACTAGAGAGATGAGAACTGAATATTATTTCTAGAATTTAAATCTGAAAATTATAAATATAAAAAATAAAATAACGCGAAATTCATTTGACAAAACTGCGAAATACGAGTACATGGAATATTATATTGAACTATCTTTCCATCTTTACTTCCTCGCTTTGTATTCCACACAATATAATCCCTTATAAAAACTAAAGTTGTGATGGTTTTGGTTTTTTAATAGTTTATGTAAAATGAAAAAACCAATAAAATAAAAAAAAATACTAAAAGAATAGGATAAACTTAGGGCTGGAACAAATCTACAGAATTGCAGATAAATATTTAGATTTTACAATTATCTTTAGAAAGTTTTAAAACCAAGAAAAGTAAAATGGACACCAAAATTGACATTGAATTTATAATAATCGTCATGTATATTAAGTATAAAAATGGAAATTATAATTACTGATTAGTTTATTTGATTATTTCTAGGATTTTATCTAACCATCCTGTTCTTAATAGGAAATGCTATTGGTTTAATACTAATATGGGGAACTAATATTTATGATAATGCGGTAGTTCAGGTAATTAATTATTGAAACTTGCTATTCATTTATTATTAATATTATTTTCACTATTTAATTGTTATTAAGTTATTATTTCAGTATTTAACAATTGAAGATAATGGTTCATTTTACAAGATTTGGCGAGATCCAAAAATTAATGTAATTGTAAAAATATATCCCTTTAATTACACAAATTTTGAAGCTGTTGTTGCTGGTAAGGAGAAACCAAAAGTACAAGAAATTGGTCCATATGTCTTCAGGTATTACTCGGTAATGTTCTTAAGTTAATGAATTGTTTGTGGAAAAAAAAAGAAGTGTTATCTGATATATATTTATTGGACCAAAAACTAATTTATTTAATATTTTTTTGCTGTTTTGAAGGTTAAGCACAACTTCCCAATTCTTCCTGAATTCAAAAAATTATTTTTTCTCAAATAACATTATTAGATTTATATTATAAATAAACCTTGGTTCTTTAGTCTTTTAATTATGTTTGAATAATTGTTTACAGAGAAAACATTATTAAATCAAATGTGAAATTTAATGGAAATGAAAATGTTACATTTTCCTACTCCAGAACTTTAACATTTCTACATAATCTGTCCAAGGGAACACTGAATGATACCTTAATTACCCCTAATGTCATATTTATTGTAAGTTATTAGTACTTTATGTTTTAATTACAAAAAATTTTGTAATTTATTATGATTATTTGTAATTTAAAAAAAAAAATAGGCATCCTTGGATAAAGTATCAAAAGATAAATTGCAAAAAATGGGATTAAGCGTGATATTAGCATTATTTAAAAGCAAACCATTTATCACGGTTTCTTCATATAAATTTTTAATGGGATATGATGACAATTTCTCTTTGATTCTGAGAAGGATTAACACATTACTTAGGAATGAAGTACATCCACCTTTTGGAATTTTAAGTAAGGTAAGTTTTACAACAAATAAAGTTGTTGTAGACACTACTTTTTGCACCAAAAAAATAATAAAATTTCATCTTAGAAAGCTATAAAGTTCTCTTAGCTCTACATTTAAATAAATTGTTTTATTTTATTTTTTTTTTTTATGAAAGTTTAATTTTTTATTGAATATCTTTGTTTACATGAAGAACAATGATGTAAAATGTAAAATGTGCTTTTCAGAGAACTGGTTTAAGTGAAGATACTATTACAATAGGTACTGGAATACCAGAAAGTAATCACATTGGTATAATTAAAAAATATAATGACGATGAAAAGCTTGATATCTGGTATGATAGTGAATGCAATAATATTACTGCATCAGATGGATTTATCTTTCCTGGTAGATTAACATCAGATAGTGATGTAATTTATGTTTATGCAAAAGATTTGTGCAGAAGAATACCATTGAAATTTGAAAAAGAATATACTGTAAGTTTAGAATAATTTTTAACCCATTAAAACAAGAGTTCACAAGGTTGATAGGCTTTGTTCAAAACAAGAATAACAAACAGGTCGATAACTGAAAAATATTTAGGCCATGTTAAATATTGAAACAATTTCCCATCAGCTGGTGGTATTGGCTGGTTATTCACAAATGACATTTGCCCATTTAACAAATAAAAAAAAGTTAATAACAAAACTAAGATAATTGAGAATCAACTTCCAAATTAATTTGCAACGTTAAAACTAACTTAATTTATAAAAGTAATTTATTGAAAACCTATATGTAGTAAACCCGAGTTAAAATGTAATTAAACGCAGTTGGTAGAGTGTCGACAGTTGCTTTCGGCAGTCTCTTTTAATTGCTATTATTGGAAAGGCGTCAATTAGAAAGAGGACTTTTTGCAAACCAGCATCTCTTTTGATCATCTGTTCACTTCAATGGGGGAGCTGTTCACTTCACTAGATGTATTCCGAATCTGTTTATATCAATCAGATGATCGGTGTCGTATGTCGAGAAGACATAGAGATAGCTTTTTCCATGTGCCATGCGTAAGCCTTTCCACAGGAAATCAGTTATAATGTAGGGGAGAAATAAACTTCCATGCCCTTAACGAACTCATTGTTCATCAAAACCGAGCTTTGTCCTGCACAAAGGTTTATTGAATAAAGTTCTTCTAAAAGCTGTATCAAGTTTGCCCCATTTATTGTTAACAACTTTGTGGTAATGCTTGGGTATACTCATCCGCATGCATCTCGAGTTTCACACCTATAACTGGAGCAAGTAGGAAATTAACACAATGAATTGAACATCACATTCACCAGCCGTGAACATATATGAGGACATTATTGGCTCGGCGGTCTTGGATGTACTTATCCAGAGAAAGAAGGATGGAACTTTGGGACATACCAGAAGAAAAACCCACACCAACCGATACTTGAAGGAGAGTTTGCATCACCATCCTACACAGAAGAGATGTCTGATCACTACTTTGATTAAACTTGCTATCAGTATTGCCGAGCTAACGGGTTAGGAAGGAAATCATCTTTGGCAAGCTCTGAAACAAAACCCACTACATAGATAGGCAAATAACTACTCTCTTCAGTAGAGCCAAACAGCTTCCTCTTGTGGGGAAACCTGAGGAGGTGGAGCAAAGAAGAGAGAAAACGAGAGCTATCCTTCCATATGTGCAAGAAGTGTCGGAAAAGATTTCTAAAATCCTCGCAAAGCACAATGTAACTACCATAGTTGGGACAGACAGAAAAATGTCTCAGCTGTTACTAGGGTTCAAAGACAGGTTTCCACTGCAATAAAGAAGGGGTTTATGTGGTGCCTTGCAGCTGTGGGGAAAAGTAAATAGGCCAGAATAAAAACTGATCACAACACGTCTTAAAGAGCATATTCACTGTGTAAGGCGTAACCAAACGGAGAACATCGTCTACAACTGGGCATGCCATAAGTTTTGTGGACACCAGGGTTCTTGCCCAGGTAAACGTAATACGAACGTGTCATAAGAGGGATAGAGGAAATTGAGAAAGAGAAAAATTGCTTAAATAGAGATGATGGACTTCGTCTAAGCAGAACATGGCTCCCCCTGCTCAGGGAAAAGGGTCAAAAAGCAGGGGAAAAAAGTTTAATGGTTTCCCGGAGCAGGACAAGGTTAAACTTTGGCAGGAGTGCCGTGGGATGGGAGGCTTGGATCTCGTTACCCGCAGCCAACCGTGGGCAAGGAAGAGGAAATTAAGCCACGCCCACCGCAAGGTTATCAAGAATGTGGCGGACGCAGGAGCCACTCCCCTTCTCTATCCAGGTTCATTGCCTTATTGGCATTCAAGATGTACCGACCCTGAACAGGCTCATTGTAATATGGGCAAAACCATCGGTTTTAGCAAACTACTGACGCTGTCTCAACCCGTCAAGTGTTTTTCATGAAAATGGCCGCGGAAACCCAAAAGATCAATTTTTTCATTATTATTTGTTTAAATTACTATTTATTTTTTAATTATATACTCTTAAGGAAGGGCCCAGAATAAAAAAATGTCTTGTGCCCGGTTGGGTTTTAATCGTCACTCAATGTTGCTCCCTCTGTCTGTGTGTGTTTCCATATTTTGTGATCCTTCTAACTTATGCCCTGTCAAGCTGGACTATAGCATAGAATGAAATACAAAAAATAATAAGAAGAAAGCATTGTTGCATTCAAGAGGTTATCTCTGTACATATCATTTTGTTGTATCTTTCTTTTCACAACTTAACATTTTAAAACTTACAGGATGAGAATGGTTACCCTGTGAGAAGATTTGTTCTCCCTAAAAATGTTTATTCTACACCAGACATTAATCCAGACAATTCCTGCTTTTGTTCGGTTGATTCTTGCCCAATATCTGGAATTCATAATGTGTCATCATGTTTTTATGGTAAGCTACAAAATTATAATCCATATAAGTTCCTCTAGCTATTCTTGGTTAAGTTTTGTTGTTATATGTAACAAAGTCTTTTAGACAATATATTATCTTACTTTTCAAAAAATTTGATAACTTTATTATAGAATACTTATTTTTAAGGAAATATTTCTTTTCATACTTTACATGCAAAACATACAGTTTTTATTGGAGTATGTTTTTATATTTAGATTTTTGTGATTATTTTCATAGATGCACCGTTTGTTGTGTCTCAACCTCATTTTATGTATGGTGACCCAGAGTTGTTTGAAAACGTGGAAGGTCTTGAACCACATCCAGAAAAACACACATACTATTTGGATTTGCATAAAGTAAGTTATAAATACTATGAATTAAAGCTGATATTAAATATTTTAACGAAATACTTGTATAAGTTTCATCTAGTGTCGGATTAAATTAGTAGTGGCCTATCACTTTACAATGTCTCAACAAATAAAAACAAAAAAGTAAAATCCTTACCTAATTTACCTGCTATTTCATTTGTTACACACCAGAAAATGCACTAAAATTTATATGTTTGTGGCATTAATTTTGTAACATTTATTTGTTAGATATTACAATTTCTAATAACAAATATATGAAAACTCAATAATTAATGTTACATTTTCTTTATTCTGCTTTGATTCGGAAAATAACAGGTCTCCTCCGGCGTCTATTCCAGTTATCTCTGTTTGTACCGCTGAATTCTATTGGCGTATCCCACAACTAAGACTCTCATCTCCACGGACACTATTGATCCATCTTACATTTCTTTGTATGAGCAAATTTGTTGATCATACTGGAATAGATGTTCTAGTTCAATGTTCTTTTTAGTGACTATCTCTCTTTTGATCAATAATTGTACTATTGAGTTAATTTTTTCGGGGCCACCAAATGATGGTGTGCAGGCAGGTTGTGCTCCGTACAAAGGCGCCTCTTACGTGGCGACTTTACCTTTTTTTATTCTTTTTAATTTTAAAAACGAGCCTTCTTCACTACATTTGTTAAATCGTGAGTAACAAACGTGTGTACAAAGCATTCATTGCCTTTGCCTATAAAAAATTGTTAGTTACATTGTGGACAGCTGGGATATTACATGTGTAGGCAGTCAATGAATAAAAGGTTTCAGAGACATTTTCCGTGATAGCCTTCTTCTTTTTGTGGTCATTGACCAGTTTCGGGCGTTCGCCTATAATCAGGATGTTTTTGTCAAACACTGTAATAACACAGGCTTGCACAAAGCAAATACAGTTGATACACACTGAATGAAAGGTTTATTGTGCGATACTAGATTCGATTTACTACTGGGTTTTATTTGATATATTATTATGAAAATTAGTAAAGTATATTTGCCATGACGCCTAACAGATGAACGTAAAGTCGCCTTACAAGAAAAAGGGGATACAAGTAATGATTTCAAGAATATTTGGTTGGATGCTACTGAGAGCATTTTAAGAGGTCTGTGATTATATAAATTGATCATCATTACATTGTCCAATCTCATCGATAAGTCGACAAATTCTCTACAGCCTCTGTACTGTGCAAAGTTTAGAAAACAGTTTGTGCAAAAGTGCAAAAGTTTAAAAAAATAGGTTATCCAAATACTCAATAACTTTTCTGGCATTTTATAGTTTCGCTATTCATTAATTAATTCGAGTATATTTGAGTGTTGTTAATGTACACTGATTTGAAATTCAATCTGTATTTGCTTTCTAAATCTACATCTAAGAATCCTGGTTGAGAATAAAGAATGTTGTTTACTTGTCTTAAAGCTTTCAAGTTACTTTATTTTCTTAATTAAAAATCTTTATAATCCTCAATTATTACAATATTTTATTTAGGTTTTTGTTCATGCAGTAATATTATATTAAGATTTTACAATGTGCCAATTGGTAGCTAAAACCTTGTGTTTAGTAGTGGTATTCAGTGGGTTCAAAAGCTATTATGAAGTTTACTACTTGAGCCACCATCTTTGTAGGGTTTGTAAGTAGGCCTTCACTTTAGGTTTAGGATTAGGCTTTTGAAGATCCTAAATAATTGAGTACTTGTTTCCAGTTTTATTGTAAACAATTAGTTGGGTGATTGATACTAGGCCTGCCTCTAAAGTTATTGTTCCCAGATACACAATTATGACTAAGTTTTTCACTTTTAATTCCGGACATGGATGGCTCCAATTGAGAGGAAGGTATTGCTGGATAGATATTGAAGATATAGATGTTAAATGGAAGATTGAAATCTATTAAGGTAGCAATAGTCTTTCAGGCATACCTAGTAGTAGTAGTTATATATATGCGCTGCTGAGATCTTTAAATGAAAGATTTATGTCTCTAGAGTCACCATCCATGATTTTCTTAGATGCAGAATTTCTAAAAATGCTTTGACAACTCATCGAACTTTGAATTCTTTTGCAGCAAAAATTTTGGTTGCCCTATGCATGCATCTCGGGACTAACTTTTGGAAATCCTCAGAGAAAGGTTTAGAAAAGTATTATAGCTAGCTATTCGCCTAAATTTGCATGTACACATGAACAAGGCGAATACCCATTGGAATGTAATGGATCTCCAAATGGTCCCGGTATATGGTAGGTCCTAGTTTTGCCAGAAGGAAA
This sequence comes from Triatoma infestans, assembly GCA_011037195.1. Lineage (NCBI taxonomy): Eukaryota > Metazoa > Arthropoda > Insecta > Hemiptera > Reduviidae > Triatoma > Triatoma infestans. Next base: position 9,765 of record JAAEAF010001151.1, on the reverse strand, counting down.
AGGAAATGTACTGTGTGAGTACTGTGTGAACAGCATAGATTGAGGTTCCAGCTTTTAGGAAAAAAAAAACAACAGCTAAAAATTGTATACAAGATTGCACTGATGATTTCAAAGACGGAAGAAAAAATTTGGGCCTGTTTTTCTAAAAACTAAAACAAAAAAAAAAACCTGGAGTGCCCATTAGGATTGAGGAGGTTTAGGCTGACTAATAAATCCTTATATAATCTTAATCTAAATTAGGATAAAAAAAAGTAGTTCACAGTATAAGTTTATAATTTTTTATTTAATTTTTCCAGTATTTTGGTTTCCCATTAAAAGGACATACTCGAGTGCAAGTGGGAATAGTAATTAAGAAAGGTACTCCTTTGTCCCGTTTAAAGCCACTGAGCAATGGGACGGTTCTCCCAATTTGTTGGATGGATTTTGTAAGTAAAATGTTTAAATATGAAATTCCTTTAAAAAAATAAAATAAACTTTTTTAGAATTAAAAATTTAATAGTTATAAACATGCCTTATTTTAATCGTTTTAGTCATGAATATAACATGTAAAAAGTTAATTTTTTAAGCTTTTTCAAAAGCTTAAATTTGGTGGTAATAGAATTGTATACAGCAGTTTTTATTACCACACTACGATTATATGCCGGCAGAAAAGTTGAAAGTTCGATTGCTATTTAAACATAAATTTTATACAATTACACCGCAAAATGGGAAGCATTAATAAAAATTTTGCAGTTCTCTAATCTTAATTTTGCAAAAAAAATTGAATAAGGTATTTTCATCATTAGGAGATATAAAAATATGCCCGAATGTTATTATTTACCAAGTGCTCATAAATAAAAATATAGATATGATTAAAAGCAATAAAATTATTTTTGTTTCTGGATATAATGATTTTCATCATCTCGTGAGAGGAAAACTAATACAAAAGTTGATCCTATGTCAAAAAAAGTTGATGATGAGTATTTCAACACTAACCTTCTCCAGGAATGGAGCATTCGATTATGTATCAGCAGCGTATAGAGAAAGAAGTGTATGAAGATTATGAAGGATCAACAGAGGAAATTTATGAATACATAAAGAATACTGTCAAAAATAGCCTATGAGGTATTGGGTATGGTAGGGAAAGCCGGTACCAGAAGAAAAGAAAAATGGTTAAACGAGGAACTTTTGGGAAAAATAGAAGAAAAAAAGAAAGCATGTGAAAGAGACATGGAAAAGAGTGTATTCAAATATAAATAGTACATTAAGCTTCAGCAGATCATGAGAAGCGTGGGAAGTGTTGAAAGGTTTAAGAAAAGAAACCAGTCATAAAGTAAGGTTAGAAGGTTATAAAAATAAATGATTGGAAAATATATTTTGAAAATTTACTAACAGAGAGGAGAGAAAACTTTAAAGGTCCTATAAAAGTGGAACAAATAGATACGGAATGGCAAGTAACGGCTTATCAAGTGGAACGACATTTGCAAGCAGGGAAAAATAACAAAGCAACAGGCCCAGGAGGAGTAAGTCAAGAGTTACTGAAATATGGCGGAAGGAAGATCATATCTCTGTTGGTAAGACTGATGAACCTTATTCTGGCCGGACAACAGATACCTGAAGAAATGAAGCTAGTATACATAACTCCCATCCACAAGAAAGGGAACAGAAACAACTACGCGAACTATAGAGGGATATGTGTCACCAACCCAGTTGCTAAACTATTAGGAAGGATTATTAAGACAAACCTGGAAGAAGATTTTGTGAGGTCCGAAGAACAGTGTGGTTTCCAAAGTGGCCGATCCTGCATAGACCACATTTTCACGGTTAGGCAAATCACAGAAAAGCATGCAGCCAAATCTAAACAAGTGGAGATGGTTTTCGTAGATTTGGAAAAAGCATACGACAGCATCCCGAGAAGCCGCCTTTGGCAAGCGCTAAGGGAAGCTGGAATACAATTATCTGTGATTGCAGTGATTCAAAGATTTTATGAAGGAAACAAATCTTCTGTTAAAATAGGTTTGCAAACTTTCGAAGCTACACCTAGATGTGGGCTTTAAAAGAATGAAGAAGAAAATGCCATCAAATGGGTTTAAAAGTGAGAGATAACTTTAAGTGAGCAGCCGCTATTTGCGGATGACCAGGTAGTACTGGCGCAGGATGTGGATGATGCGGATTATATGCTGAGAAAACTAAGCGAAGAATACCAGGCCTAGGGCCTCGATATCAATCTCAGCAAAACTGAACATCTCACTGAAGCCCAGGACAAAATAGAGCTCGGCCATGATCAACTAAAGATAACACGCAGCTTCAAATATCTGGGATCCATTGTCGAAAATGGAGGTTGTTCGAGATTAGAGGTGGACAGAAGAATAAGGGAAGGGAAAAGAGTAATAGGACTGCTCAATACGGTGCTCTGGAGTAAAAATATTTCAATGAGCACTAAGCGTCTTTTATACAGTACCGTTTTTGAAGGTATAGTTCTGTACGATGCAGAAACCTGGACCCTTAAAAACATGAAAGAAGAAAATTGTTAGTCACCGAAATGGACTACTGGAGAAGATCGGCAGGGAAATCCAGAAAAGATAGATTAAGGAACGTGGATATCAGAAAAATGAGCTACAGCTAAATGACAATATCCTCCAGGTAATAGAATTAAAACAACTGAAATGGTTTGGACACTTGCTTAGGATGGATGGAAGATGACCGAATACCGAAGGCAGTGTTTGATTGGAAAATAGAAGGAAGGTGGAAAAGAGGGAGACCCAGAACAAGGTGGGAGGAAGGAGTTAAAGAGGCTATGACCGGATACGGTCTAACAGAATTGGATGCTCATGGCAGAGACAAATGGCGAAACCAGCTTGAGTCGAGAGGAACTACGTAACTACTTAAAAAAAAACCTTAAAAAAAAATATATATATATATAATATATATAATGGTTTTTAACACTTAATTTAAAAATTTAATTTATTACGAATTATCTTAACAAAGAATTTTATTAAGAATTGCATTTTTACTAAGATATATTATTTATTATTTATTATATTTTATTCATATTTTCAGGAACTTGAGAGTTTGCCAGAAAACATAAATTCTTTGATGTATGCAGCATCTTTAATTAAAAATCTAATGAAATGGGGATTTTTAGTGTTGTTTATTGTTGTAATCTTTACATTAATATATTATGTAAGTTTAACATAATTTGCTTGATATTCAAATTTATTCAATTAAAGCATTATTTTTTTTGTACTGCTGGCAAATTTAACCAAAGAAACATGTCAAAGTGTTAACAAGGTTATTTTTAAGAATAAATTAATATTAAAATTTCAGCATTTTTTGCAGAGTTCTTATTTATGATGCTCCAATTTTCTCGCATATGCGCAAATCAGATTAAGTTCTTGGCATGCTGAATCAAATGTAACTTAGTTGTTTGGGATTTAAAAAAATCTTAATTTATAAAGAAATTGTAAACAAATACTATAACAAAACTTGAAACGATTAATTATTTTCATTTGGAACAGATCTTTGATTTTTTTAACGAGTTGATTGTTATACATTTAGATTTTCTTAGGGAATATTGCATTACGGCCTGAATTATCTATTGTGCACCTCAGACTTCTCAGTGCACTCTGGCCTGTTTTTTTTTTTTTTTTTTTTTTTACCGCGGCCCTCCAAGGTTTGTGTTGAACAACCGTAGAGTGCGGATCGAAGTTCACTGCGGCTGCACATACAAACTGATTCTTTCATTTAAGTTAAAAATAATTTTTATTTCTCTTATTTCCTAATTTTTCGAGTTTCTTTTTATTTTTCACGTACATTTTTATTTCTCTCTTTTTCTTTTTTTTTCCTTTTTTATTTTCCGTTTAATTTTAGTTTAAATAACCTTTTATTTTTCCTTATAAGTGCTAGAAGTGAAAGTACTTTAGAGGGATTGGTTTTATTTTACATTTTCATTTTCCTTTTAACGGTAGTTATTTTATTTTAAATATATATATTTTTGTTTTTTTTTTTTGTTTTTTGTTAGAGGTTTCCTTTTAATTTTATTTTAATTACAAAATGACAGACAACAGTAGAGGTCAGGTTGGGGTTCCACCTGACATTGAAATGGAAAGTGAAGGGGCAAAGGGAATTGCAGAAATTATAAATCAGCCAGAAAATGTGGAAAAAAGCGTTGAGGTGAGTGGGTTAGTTATCCCAATGGAATACCGTAATGATGATCTGGGACCGTTTTTTGTTATTATTGAGAGCCTAAACAAAGATCAAAAAAGGTATTTCCAGAATACACCCGATGTCTATTGGGAAACTATTATACGTAAACCATCCTGATATTGCAAACAATATAAATTCCATTAAGAAATTGGGTGTGAACAGATTAAGAGTGGAACTGAATAATGGGGTTTCTGCTAATAAACTGATAAAATCGATGGTATTGAAAGATAAAGGGTTTAATTCATATATCCCAAGGTACTTATTACAAAGGAGAGCTGTAATAAGAGGGATAGATACGGAGCTAAGTGAAGAGGAAATTAAAGAGGTTATAAGGGGTCCAGTGGGTCATAAATTTGAAATTTTGGATTTGAGGAGGTTGAAGCGTAGGGTGACAGACAATGAAACAAATGAAACTAAATATGTACCTACTCAGTCTGTATTAATTACAGTGAGAGGTCAACAAATCCCGCAGTATGTATATATACATTATGTCCGGTGTGAGGTACATAATTATATACAGAGAGTAATACAGTGTAAGAAATGTATGAGATATGGGCATTTTCAGGATTAGTGCAAAGGCAGTATAAGGTGTGAAAAATGTGGGGATAAACATGAAAGTAAAGAATGTAATAGTAGAGAAACTAAATGCGTAAATTGTGGAAACGGTGGGCATGTAGCTTCAAATCATGATCTATGCCCCCGCTTTAAAAAAGAAAAAACTATAAAACAATTAATGGCTGAGAACAATTTACCGTATATGGAAGCTAGAAATCTTCTCGAAAACAAGAATTCATTTTCTGCACTAATGAATAAAGAGGCACCGACGCTTGACAATCTAAAAGAATTTCCTTTGTTAAATAAATGTTCTAACCCTAATAGGCAATACGCTTCGACAATAACAGTAAAAAGGGCCACTAAAAGAGTCAGGACTGTTTCTCCAAATTTTGATCAAAAAGAAATAAATAAATTAGTATTTAATCAAGGATTGGACAAAAATGTTCCTGGAGGTCTGATTCAGAAAAATCCCTATAAACCAACTGAAATCCAGAAGGTTTTGTCACCTCTGAAAAGTGATAATAATCTGGAAATTATGTATGAAGCTATGCACTCTATCTTAAAGAGTATAAACACCAGCGATTTAAAAGATATGCCGGAAGAAAAATTAAAAACAATAATTAAAGATAGGCTAATAAGTCTAAACGAAGCGATGTAAATAAAATATTTGAACTAGTTATTGAATTACAACTGTGTAATTCTACCTATTTTCAACTAGTATTATACCAGCAAAGTTTATCTTTATAAATGTATGTACACATGTCTGTAAATATCTGTATAGATGTCTGTTATAATTCAAGTATGGCTGTGGGTTTGTCTGTTCTGTATATAGGTATGAATGGAAATGTATGCATGTGTGTACATAGTGCAATGTGTATATATAGTGTAAATAAACTTTATATTTGGCTGTATATAGTATTTTATTGTACAGTGTATATAGTTATTTATTTATCTTCATCAACTTTTAAAAAATGAATAAATCAACCATATTGCAATGGAATGCCAGATGTGCTATTGCTAATAAAGGAAGCCTAGAAATTTGCTTAAAAAAAGAAAACATTGACATAGCTTTATTAAGCGAAACAGGGTTCAAACCAAACTCTGTGGTTAAGTTTACAGGTTATAACTTAGCCAGAAATGACAGATTAGATGGAAAGGCAGGGGTAGCAATATTAATTAGTAATGAAATAGGTTTCACAGAAATTCAAAATTTATATAATATAAATGATCTGATGGTATTGGGGATTTCTGTACCAACGTTACAAAATAATAGATTATTATCAATTGTATCTGTTTACAATAGCCCGAAAAATAACATTACTTGTGCAGAATGGGACAAGTTTATTAAAAGTATACCCCCTCCATTTATACTAGGAGGTGACTTTAATGTACACAATCAAGTGTTTGGCTCCAGCTACACAGATACCAAAGGTCGCTCTCTATTAGAAGCAATTCATGATAATAATCTAGTTTATTTAAACACTGGGCTTCCTACAATAGTTAAAAATATAAATCAAACAAATGAATCGGCGTTAGATATAACTATATGCTCTCCACAACTCGCCCCATTTTTTACATGGTCTCTTTTAGACGATACCATGGGGTCTAATCACATTCCTGTTTTAATGGAATCAAATGATAACATAATAAATACTACAAGTAGACTGAATATACGTAAATGGAATATTAAAAAAGCAGACTGGGATTCTTTTCGAAATAATATAAATGAACATGTACTATCCACCGACAGTTATACAGATTTTATAGCAGCCCTGAACTACGCTAACGAAAACTCTATACCAAAACAAAGCTATAATAAGGGAAATAAATGTAATAATTGGTGGAATGACGAGTGTAAAGAGGCGATAGAGAAAAGGAAACAGACATTTAAACAATATGTGCAGAACTCTAATTTTGACAATTTTTTAAAATACAAAAAACAAACTGCGCTAACGAAATTAATACTTAAAAATTCTAAAAAAACTCATTGGAAGCAATTTTGTGAAAAATTAAATAAAAGCACACCAATTGGAGACATATGGAAAAAAATCAAATTACTGTCAAAACCTGTAAATAGTTATATGCCATTAGTTCAGGGCGATTGGTGTGTTGATTTTATAAATAAATTAGCACCTCCTTTCGTCCAAAACAAAATAGAGTTTGAAAATAATACAAATGAATCGTCTCATATGTTATTACAGCATTTTACAATAAACGAACTAAATAAAGCTATAAAACACCACTCAAATACAGCACCTGGGATGGATAACATACATTACCCAATGATTGAAAATCTTCCGGCCCCAGCAAAAGTTATTTTATTAAAATTATACAACGTTATGGGGACGAAAGGAGAATTCCCAGATGAATGGAAAAATTACCTAATAAATCCGATACTAAAACCTAGTAAAAACAGACAGTCTTGTGACTCATATCGCCCGATTGCTCTTTCCTCTTGCCTGTTGAAAACATTCGAAAGAATGATTGAATACAGATTAGAATGGTGGTTAGAACACAATAAAATGTTGCCTGAGAGCCAATTCGGATTCAGAAAAGGTAAATCTGTAACGATTGCCAGATACAATTGGCCACGGATATTTATTCAGGCTATACTGTAAATAAAGTAACTCTGGCGCTATTTATAGATTTCACGGCTGCGTACGATAACGTACAACTTCCAATCTTGGCAGAAAAAATGAAATCTTAAAAATTTCCTGCTAAATTTATTAAAAATATTATCAATCTAATTTTAAACAGAAATATTTATATAAAAATAAACGATAAATAGAAGGACCCGTAGTATCAAAAATTGGTCTGCCTCAAGGCAGCATCCTGAGCCCGGTACTGTACTCAGTATATGTTAAAAACTTAGAGAACATTATCACTCAAAATACTAAGTTACTACAGTACGCAGACGATGTCTGTATTTACACCACGAAGAGAACTATGGAAGAATGTAAACAAGAACTTGCAGTGGTTGTAGATAAACTATATAAATGGATGCTCGATAATGGTCTGTCTATATCTGAATCTAAATCTGTTATATGTCCATTCACTAGAAAACGAAGATTGAATCTCTCCAATGAGCTGTATCTACGTGGCAGAAGATTTCCGTGTGAGATGTCAGCAAAATTTCTGGGGGTCACTATGGATAAAACTCTTAATTGGAAAATTCATATAAAAAACGTAGAAGCCAAAATTGGGAAATATTTAAATATTTTACGGGCAACATGTCATAGAAAATGGGGTGCGGATCCAGAAATCTCTTTGTTATATTATAGGGCCACTATAAGAGCTGTGTTGGATTTTGGATGTTTTCTATACGGACAAGCTAAAAAGACAGTTTTGCGGCCATTAGAAATACTACAAAATAAATGTTTGAGATTATGTTTGGGTTTCTTAAATAGTACTCCGGTGGATATTTTATATGCAGAAGCTTGTGAAATTCCACTGAGACATAGAATTCAAATAATATCGGATAGATATGTACTAAAATTAATGAGCAGAAATAGAAAAATTTATACTCAAATATGCCATCTAAATGAAAAAATTCTTACTTATGCATTTTGGAAGAAAAAAGCTGCTCCTGTCTACACCAATAGTTTCATGTTATTTCAGAATTCAAAAACATCATTTTTTCTAATGATACAATACCAATCTATTCGACTGAATATAATTATCTTTATAAAGATATTAATGTTAGCACATCAACTGACCTCGGAGCAAAACCTGAAGAATTTAGAAATGCTGTATTTGAGAAATTCATGGAAAATAATTGGCCGCAAACCTATAGAATATTCACAGATGGGTCCAAGTTAGATAATAAAGTAGGAAGCGCTATGTATGACCCCCAACTTAAATTCTGCGAGATAGCTCAGCTTAGTGAATACGCCTCAGTCTACACAGCAGAGGTAGTCGCTATTATCATGGCCCTTAAGTACATTTTATCATTATCATTATTTAATAGCAAGAAATGCACAATACTAAGTGATAGCCAGAGTGTCTTAAATAAAATAGCGACTTTGAATAAATCTCGTAACTTGGACCACCTGTTTGTAGAGATACTTGAACTAATGTCCCTGTTAGCGGAAAGGGGAATATCTGTTAATTTTGTCTGGGTGAGAGGACACTGCGCCATTAAAGATAACGAAACTGTGGACATGATAGCTAAAGAAGCGACAAAATCTGGAGAGATCGCCAACACAAAATTAACACCCTCTGACCTGAAAAATCATATTACAAATAAAGCTATAAAAAACTGGCAAGCAGAATATGAAAGTAATGAGAAAGGAAAATTTTATAAAACATTCGTAAACAAATTACCAAGAAAACCATGGTTCCAAGGATTAGGGCTAAATAAGTGTAATATCATGACGATAAGAGATTGAGGTCGAACCATGCTGTTTGCGGCGCATATTTATATAAAATTAACATAAGAGCATCCCCAAATTGCAGTCAATGCAATGTGCAGGAAGACTTCACACATATAATAATGGAATGCCCTAAATTTAATACTGAAAGAGAAAAGATGTTAAAAATACTGTACAGATATTTGGAGGCCCCTTTCCGCTACGAAGATATTATATTTTCTGATAATATCTCTGTTTTAGAAGCTCTAATTGAACTGACTAAGAAGTATGAAAGTGTATGATTGTATTTATTAGCGTGTTTGTAGTACGAATGTTATAGGCTAGGTATTTCAGGGATGGAGGAATATCGAGTACTCCATCCCAATAGTTCTGTAGATAGTTGTACATATAGCTTATAGGTTTGTAAATATTTTTTTATCTTTAGGTTAGGTAATAAGGAGTGCGAGGAATATCGAGTACTCCACTCCACCGTATGAATGTTGGTATGAACGCAGGTATGTATCTTGATAAGGTTTAGATTACAGAGTGAATGAAAATTATTAGTTATGTCTGTATTTATTAGGCGCGATTGTGATAGGTTAGAGTATGTAAGGATGAGAGTGGGCTTAGTCAGTTCTATCATTATAACCAGATATGGCTGAATGGCGAATAGCCT
>JAAEAF010001150.1:0-16702 GCA_011037195.1 Triatoma infestans | reverse complement strand
CAACGTGTGAGTCACATCTTTGTGTTGGGGAAAAAATAAACAGCTTAATTGATAGATCATAAACGCAACAGGCATGTTAAATACCCGAAGTCTAACAAACTAATAAATAAACCTTTTTTTGATACAATTATTTAACCTAACATTTTAAACATACAGAAATATTAAGATTGAGTAGGCTGAGGTAACTTTTACATATCTTTTAAGTTGGTGTTACAGCCTAAATAATAGCTCATGGCGATTGAATAAACCTTGCAAACGATGTAATTACATGGCATTTAGTGAATATGTGAGAAAAGTGTAATATAAATGCTTAAACGTACCCATAAACATCACTATACATCTCTATACACCACTACACTATATGGAGGTGAGAATAAGGTAGAAATAATACAATTTAATTGACATAACTAAAACACAACATTTTAAGGAAATAATACAAATTAATTGACATAACTAAAACACAACATTTTAAAGAAATAATACAAATTAATTGACATAACTGAACACAACATTTTAAAGAAATAATACAAATTAATTGACATAACTAAAATACAACATTTTAATATTAAAAAAAACATTATATATATCAAGCTAATGGCAATTATGTGAGATGAAAAAAATAATGCAAGGTAAATGGTATATTTAAAACATCTTAAACATAAAAAAAGAATGTAATTATATAAGAATAGTGGGGGAAAATAAAAACACAACATTTTCTTAGATGCAAATAAAATTAAATCATTATATATAGCAAACTAATTGAGGTATAAATAATACAAATGGCATATTTAAAAAACACAACATCATAGACACATAAAAATATTAAAATAATCATTATATACAAAACTAATTGAGGTAATAAAGCTAATGGTAATTATATGAGAATAGGGTGAAATTAAAAACATGGAAATTGATATATCTAAAACCACGACATTTTCTTAGGCGCAAATAAAATTAAATCATTATATATAGCAAACTAATGGTAATTATGTGAGAATAGGGTAAACCAACTTATTATTCCATTAACATTATCTAACACCATTTTAGACACAAAAATATTAAAATCATGCCGATTTAGGTAAAGAACTAATGGCAATTTTGTGAGAATAAGTAAAGTATTATTCTGCACACAAATATTTAACACTAGTTTAAACATACAAAATAATAAGATTGAATAAACTGCTGGTGGGGGTAAAAACAAGATAATTGTACATACCTTTTAAGTTGGTGTTACATTTTAAACTAAAACGTTATAAATAATAGCAAACTAATTAAGGTATAAAAACTAATGGTAATTATCTGGGGAAAAGGGTGAAAAATAATACAAAATGGTATAACATCTTAGACACAAATAATATTAGAACGTTATATGGCAAACTAATGGGCAAGTATGTGAGAGATTAATTGGTAGTGTGGAACAGCATATATTAATCCATGTAACATCATGTTTCAAAAAAAAAAAATGACACCTTATACAAACACCTCTATTGATGCAATTATAGAACATGTGTGTTTAAACGTTATATATTAGGCACAAATAATATTAAAGAAATCATTATATACTGCAATTGAGACCTTAAAAGCTAATGGTAATTATGTAGGTGAAAATAAAACAAATTGATATATCTAAAAAAAACACAACATGCTTTAGCATTACTAAACAACATCTTAGACAATTAATAGGGTCAAAATAAAACAAATTGACATCTCTAAACAACACAACATCTTAGACACAAAATAATATTAAAACGTTATAGGGCAAACCAATGGGCAATTATGTGATAATAAGGTACAAATGAAACAAGTAAATTTGACATCTCTAAAAAACACAACGTCTTAGACATAAAATAATATTAAATGGGGGGGGGGTAATTATGTGAGAATATTAATTGGCAGTGGAGGATGATATATTAATCCATTTAACCTCTAAGCTGGAAAGATAGAGCTCTTCACCACATCACCATAATGCACACCGTTGGGAGGGTTGAAATGAAAAATACTTCTCAAGTAAAAAACAATATATTATTAAATTCATTTGTTTAATCTGCAATAGAAACTTGCAACTAAATCTACATTAATATACAAAGTGTAAAACATACCTCCACTCCCTGGCAATATAGTAAGGTGGCTAACTCAGGACTAAACTTGTGTGTTTGACCATGTCTTGCATTCTTCTAGCGGTTAGCACCTAGTAATGAACATTACCCCCACTAATATGTTTAAATGAAATAATCAATTAACAAACGCCCATAAAACAGAATCACCCCACTAATGAGATCACCATTGAAGTACAAAGCTAAATAATAAACTATCTTGGGGTCTGATAAAAAGAATAACTCATTATAATGTGATAACAGAATTATAATAAATTTTGCAATAAAAGAATGACTCATTATAATAATTTATTTGGTATTATTTAACACCATTTAGACAAAATATATTAAACATTATACTAGCAATAAGAATGAGTAAACTATCACATAATCGAGAAAAATAGACAAGTTAATTGATATTATTTAACACCATTTTAGACACGCAAAATGTTGATACAATTATGTTAAAATATATTAATCTTATCGTATCATTTTTAGACATAAAATATATTAAATGCTGATGCAATAAAAAAACCTCCCACACAAATTATTCTAGATATGTGCATAAACACCCAAAAAATGTTATTAAATGCTTAAACGTGGCCTGTAAACACCATTATGTTAAATTATTGATGTAATATTAAACGTCATATATTAGGCATAAACTAATAAAAAGTAAGGTAAAAAAATCAACAAAGGAAGTGACTTTGCACATATAGATGCAATATAATAGAGTTATAACATAGTCGATGTAATTATTTTTGACAAACAACATCTTTTTTAAAATGTTTTATATTTGCCATACATACATACACTTTTACATAAATACAGAAATACTTAAAGCAGAACTTAAACTGAACTTTACACACACAAATACTAATACTTAAACATAACTTTACATAAATACAGAAATACATAAAGCAGAACTTAAACTGAACTTTTACATACAAACACAAATACTAATACTTAAAACAGAACTTTACACATACAAATACATAAAACAGAACTTTACACACACAAATACATAAAACAGAACAATACAGAAACAGTAAAAATACAGAAAAAAGTATTAAAACATGAAAAACATACTAGTTTTAAAACAAACTAGTATTAAACAAAAAACAGAACAATACAGAAAAAGTATTAAAACATAAAAAAACAAATAAAACAAAACATGAAAACCATTCTAGTTTTAAAACAAACTAATATTAAACAAAAACAGATCAATACAGAAAAAGTATTAAAACATAAAAAAAAACATACTAGTTTTAAAACAAACTAATATTAAACAAAAAAGTAAAAAATACAAAAACATGCAAGTATTAAACAATAAAACAGTGCAACAATTTCCAACTTGAGAAGCAATGGGATATGGTTTGTCTTCTTCTAGATCTACACAATTCGTTTATAAAGTTGATTGGGATTGTTTTCTAGCAGCTTCCTTAATATATTATTAGACATTATGTTTTTATAAATTTCTTCATTAAGAAAATCCATCATCCTATGCACCTGCCTGATTGTACCGAATCCACCGCAAAGCGGATTCGGATCAATTCTTAGCCTACTTGTGAAGCTTTTTATCGAGGCATATTGGAACTTTGCCGAGCGCTCTAGCTTACACGTTCGTCAGAATATCCACTTCTAGATAGCGAACTAGTCGGTTCCCCTGAGCTCCGAAGAGAATCAGAGGGTCTCCACTTACACATAGGGCATGGTGCGAGGACTTAATTGGATTTGAAAAAATAGAAATTAAAATTACCCCGAGTGTTGGCGAACAAGTCTGTTCCCCTGAGCTCCGAAGAGAATCAGAGGGTCTCCTCCTAGCCACTTACATATAGGACTTAATTGGATTTGAAAAAAATAGAAATTAAACTTACCCCGAGTGTTGTGAAGACGAGCAAAGGTGGAGATTTAATGTACATTACCCCACTATTTATACCGTTTAAATGAGGTCCCCACCACTTAAACAAAACACCCACTTGTTAGAAATAGAAAGCTGAGTAATAAACGATAAGAACATCCGGTGTGTATATATAGAAATAAGATTATAAATTTTGTTGAAATAATTTTAACACATAATAAGATAAAGTCGGTCAATTCAAAGCTGAGTAATAAACGATAAGAACATCCTGTGTGTAGATAAAATATAAAATATGTTAGGTGCGGGGACAATATGTTTTTTTTTTAAGTTAGGTAATATGCTTATACATACACACACATACAATAAATATTAATTATTTAACCAAATGAGGAATGCTTTTTTACAATACAATACTAATACTTATACGGAACTTTATGTTAGTTGTTTTAAGTTAGGTAATATACATACACACATACAGACATACATACAATAAGTATTAATTATTTAAACAAATGCGATATTGTTTTTATGTTAATTGGTTTAAGTTGTGCAAAACAGGTGTGGAATTTTTTTAGTGGTTTTAAGTTGTGCAATCTAATACTTAAACGGGACTTTATGTTAGGTGTTTATAAGTTAGGTAATATACATACATAAATACAAAATATAAGTATTAAGCATAACGTAGTATAAACATTAATCAAGAGGTTATTTTCAACGACAACATAGACAAAAAAATGGGTTGGATATAATTTCCTCACCCACAGAGAAACCATTTTTACATTTGCTGGTGTAACCAGTTACAATGGGGCACTCGTTTGCTAAAATAGAGAAGATGGAATTTTGCACACATATGTGGAAAAATATGTAAGATGCGGCTTTTACATAAGAAAGAGACATTTAACGATATTACTATGTAAGAAAAAAAAGGTTAAGATAAAGTTTCTGAGTGTAACCGGTTAGAAGCAGTAATTCTGGGTGTTAAAATTATTTCAATAAATTTATAATCTTATTTTTAAAATAAAATAAATTATTATTATAGAAATGTATAAGAAATGTGTGTATTACTAATGGCGTTAAAATTATTTCAATAAATTTATAATCTTATTTTTAAAATAAAATAAATCAATAAAAAATTATTATAATGAGTCATTCTTTGTTATCAGCCGACCAAAAAGGATTGTGTTTTTTTTTTTTTATATAAGAAACACACGGATATTCTTATCGCAACAGTATATGATTCACTCTATTGCTATTTCTAACAAGTTCTACTTTATCTTATTATTTTATATTTTATCTACACACAGGATGTTCTTATCGTTTATTACTCAGCTTTGAATTGACCGACTTTATCTTATTATGTGTTAAAATTATTTCAATAAAATTTATAATCTTATTTTTATATATACACACCGGATGTTCTTATCGTTTATTACTCAGCTTTGTATTTCTGACAAGTGGGTGTTTTGTTTAAGTGGTGGGGACCTCATTTAAACGGTATAAATAGTGGGGTAATGTACATTACATCTCCACCTTTGCTCGTTTTCACAACACTCAGGGTAAGTTTAATTTCTATTTTTTTCAAATCCAATTAAGTCCTATGTCTAGGAGGAGACCCTCTGATTCTCTTCGGAGATCAGAGGAACCGACTAGTTAGCTCAGGGGAACCGACTAGTTCGCTATCCAGAAGTGGGTATTTTGACAAACGTGTAAGCTAGAGCGCTCGGCAAAGTTCCAATAAGCCTCGATAAAACGCTGCACAAGTAGGATATAAATATTGACGAATCCGCTTTGCGGTCGCTGGATGCGGTACAATCAGGCAGGTGCATAGGATGATGGATTTTTTTAATGAAGAAATTTATAAAAACATAATGTCTAATAATATATTAAGGAAGCTGCTAGAAAACAATCCCAATCAACTATTTATAAACGAATTGTAGAGCTAGAAGAAGACAACCCTTATCCCATTGCTTCTCAAGTTAGAAATTGTTGCACTGTTTTTTTGTTTAATACTTGCATGTTTTTGTATTTTTTACTTTTTTGTTTAATATTCGTTTGTTTTAA
This sequence comes from Triatoma infestans, assembly GCA_011037195.1. Taxonomy (NCBI): domain Eukaryota; kingdom Metazoa; phylum Arthropoda; class Insecta; order Hemiptera; family Reduviidae; genus Triatoma; species Triatoma infestans. The sequence goes on along the minus strand of JAAEAF010001150.1, from coordinate 10,687 downwards.
AACTGTTATGTTTTTTTATTTTTTAATACTTTTTCTGTATTGTTCTGTTTTTTTGTTTAATATTAGTTTTTTTTAAAACTAATATGGTTTTTGTTTTTTTATGTTTTAATACTTTTTCTGTATTGTTCTGTTTTTTGTTTAATATTAGTTTGTTTAAAACTAGTATGGTTTTTTTGTTTTTTTATGTTTTAATACTTTTTCTGTATTGTTCTGTTTTTTGTTTAATACTAGTTTGTTTTAAAACTAGTATGTTTTTCATGTTTTAATACTTTTTTCTGTATTTTTACTGTTTCTGTATTGTTCTGTTTTATGTATTTGTGTGTGTAAAGTTCTGTTTTAAGTATTAGTATTTGTGTTTGTATGTAAAAGTTCAGTTTAAGTTCTGTTTTATGTATTTCTGTATTTATGTAAAGTTATGTTAAAGTATTAGTATTTGTGTGTGTAAAGTTCAGTTTAAGTTCTGCTTTAAGTATTTCTGTATTTATGTAAAAGTGTATGTATGTATGGCAAATATAAATCATTTTAAAAAAGATGTTGTTTGTCAAAAATAATTACATCGACTATGTTATAACTCTACTTATATTGCATCTATATGTGCAAAGTCACTTCCTTTGTTGATTTTTTTACCTTACTTTTTATTAGTTTATGCCTAATATATGACGTTTAATATTACATCAATAATTTAACATAATGGTGTTTACAGGCCACGTTTAAGCATTTAATAACATTTTTTGGGTGTTTATGCACATATCTAGAATAATTTGTGTGGGAGGTTTTTTTATTGCATCAGCATTTAATATATTTTATGTCTAAAAATGTTACGGTAAGATTAATATATTTTAACATAATTGTATCAACATTTTGCGTGTCTAAAATGGTGTTAAATAATATCAATTAACTTGTCTATTTTTTTCCATTATGTGATAGTTTACTCATTCTTATTGCTAGTATAATGTTTAATATATTTTGTCTAAATGGTATTAAATAATACCAAATAAATTATTATAATGAGTCAGACTTTTATTGCAGAATTTATTATAATTCTTTTATCACAAACTTGTTATAATGAGTCATTCTTTTTATCAGGCCCCAAGACAGGATGTTCTTATCTGTTTATTATTTAGCTTTGTACTTCAATGGTGATCTCATTAGTGGGGTGATTCTGTTTTATGGGCGTTTGTTAATTGATGACCTCATTTAAACATATTAGTGGGGGTAATGTTCATTAACTCTTCAACCTAGCTAAGCCGCTAGAAGAATGCAAGACATGGTCAAACACACAAGTTTAGTCCTGAGTTAGCCACCTTACTACATTGCCAGGGAGTGGGGGTATGTTTTACACTTTATATATTAATGTAGATTTAGTTGCAAGTTTCTATTGCAGTTTAATAATATATTGTTTTTTAATTGAGAAGTATTTTCATTTCAAACTCCCAACGGTGTGCATTATGGTGATGTGGTGAAGAGCTCAATCTTTCCACCTTAGAGGTTAAATGGATTAATATATTATCCTCCACTGCCAATTAATATTCTCACATAATTACCCCCATTTAATATTATTTTGTGTCTAAGATGTTGTGTTTTTTAGAGATGTCAATTTGTTTTATTTTGACCCTATTAATTGTCTAAGATGTTGTTTAGTAATGCTAAAGCATGTTGTGATTTTTTTAGATATGTCAATTTGTTTTATTTTCACCTACATAATTACCATTAGCTTTTAATGTCTCAATTGCAGTATATAATGATTTCTTTAATATTATTTGTGCCTAATATATAACGTTTAAACACACATGTTCTATAATTGCATCAATAGAGGTGTTTGTATAAGGTGTCATTTTTTTTTTTTTGAAACATGATGTTAAATGGATTAATATATGCTGTCCCACACCACCAATTAATCTCTCACATAATTGCCCATTAGTTTGCCATATAACGTTCTAATATTATTTGTGTCTAAGATGTTATACCATTTTGTATTATTTTTCACCCTTTTCCCCACATAATTACCATTAGTTTTTATACCTCAATTAGTTTGCTATTATTTACAACGTTTTAGTTTAAAATGTAACACCAACTTAAAAGGTATGTACAATTATCTTGTTTTTACCCCCACCAGCAGTCTATTCAATCTTATTATTTTGCCATTGTGAGCATAATTTTCTGATAAACATACTTTCTGTAAGTCTTTTTCCATATTCTAAATTTATGTAAATTGATATAAGTAAGTTTTCAGTTTGTTTTGATTTATATAGTTTATGTTCATTTCTGTACCAACCAACTCCTTGTATGGGACACTTGTCCAAAAACAAATAAATAAACTTAACTTTATATATCCAATTGTAGAAGTTGTTGGCCGTTAGAAATGATCTGATGTAACTCTTAGTTGGCTGATCGGCCGGGGGTACATTGAGTACACTCATAGACCACAGTCATAATTGAACATGTAATAGAGCACACAAATTCTGTATTTACAAGATAGCCCCTGAAGAAGACAAACAATGTTTGTCGAAACGTCGGACCAGTAATAAAAAACACTTTAAAAAAATTTTTTTTTAGTGTGTTTTTTTTATGATACCCCCGGCCGATCAGCCAACTAAGAGATACATCAGAACAAACTTAACTTAACTTTAATACTAAAATGTTGTGTTTTAGTTATGTCAATTAATTTGTATTATTTCCTTAAAATGTTGTGTTTTAGTTATGTCAATTAAATTGTATTATTTCTACCTTATTCTCACCTCCATATAGTGTAGTGGTGTATAGAGATGTATAGTGATGTTTATGGGTACGTTTAAGCATTTATATTACACTTTTCTCACATATTCACTAAATGCCATGTAATTACATCGTTTGCAAGGTTTATTCAATCGCCATGAGCTATTATTTAGGCTGTAACACCAACTTAAAAGATATGTAAAAGTTACCTCAGCCTACTCAATCTTAATATTTCTGTATGTTTAAAATGTTAGGTTAAGTAATTGTATTAAAAAACAGGTTTTATTTAATAGTTTGTTAGACTTCAGGTATTTAACATGCCTGTTGTGTTTATGATCTACCAATTAAGCTGTTTATTTTTTCCCCAACACAAAGATGTGACTCATACGTTGCTAATATATGTTATAAATTGTTTTCGTAGTTACATTAATATTTTCTGTGGGAGTTTTTTTTGATTGCAGATATGTCATATTCAATCACCATTAGTTTTTAACTCAATGCTATTATATATAACGTTTTAGTTTAAAAGTAATGCCAACTTAAAAGATATGTAAAATTAACTGTTTATTCTTACCCCCCACCATAATCACCAATGTCTTAAGATGTTTAATAATGCTAAATAATAAACCAATTGTTTTACTTCTAATATATATATATATATAAACATTTAAACACGCATACATGTTCTATAATTGTGTCAATAGAGGCGTTTGTATAAGGTGCCATTTTATTGAAAATGATGTTAAATGGATTAATATGCCAATTTCTGTCCCCCACCATCAATAGTTTACTTAATATTCTCATATTATTTGAGTTTGTGTTCTTACATTTTAGACATAATCACCAAACTCAATTAGTTTGCTATATATAATGATTTCTTTAATATTGTGTTTTTAGATATGTCAATTTTTACTTGTTTTACCTTATTGTCATATAATTACATTCTTTTTTTATTTTTATGTCTTAAGATGTTTTAAATAAACCATTTGTTTTACTTATACCTCAAATTAGTTTGCTATATATAATGATTTAATTTTATTTGCGCTCAAGTAAATGTTGTGTTTGTTTTTATTTTCCCCCACTATTCTTATATATAATTGACATTCTTTTTAATGTTTAAGATGTTTTAAATATGCCATTTACCTTACATTATTTTTTCACCCACATAATTACCATTAGTTTGTTTGTTTTTTGTTTGTCTATGATGATGTGTTTTAGATATGTCAATTTATTTGTCTATTCTCATATAATCACCTTTTTTATTAAATTGTTGTTAAATAATGTCAAATAATAAAAGATAAGTTAAAATACCTTGTTTTACATTATGTGGCTCACACTCTGTTTTACATTAATATTTTGTTGGGAGGGATTGCAGATATGTTAATTAACTTGTCTCCTTATTCTATCATCATTAGTTTTTAACTTAATTAGTTTGCTATATAATGTTTTTTTAATATTTTTGTGTCTAAAATGTTGTGTTTTTAGATATGTAAATCAACTTTACTTTATTAATAGTTAAATCAATTTTTACTTTATTCTCACATAATTGCTATATAACCAATATATTTGTTAGACGTTTTGCATCAACATAACCGTATCAGACATTAAATGTTGTTAAATAAAACCGATTAATAAAGGATATGCCATTTAAATTATTTCTTTACCTCCCAAGGGCCACATACTTATATATGATAATTTACTAGTATGAACTAAGTGACCGCTTGGTCTAGTGGGTTGCATTACCGCCTTCTAACCAAAAAATTAAGGGTTCGATTCCAGGTAAAAACAGCTTTTTTATTTCATTTTATTTAATTATTTATAATTTATTTATATTTATAATTATTTATAATTTAATTTATAATTTATTTATATTTAATATATAATTTAATTTATTTATATATTTATAATTTAATAGTCATCGATTTGGATGATAATATTTAAAATCAGCAGATGACGTCATCTTTGAATTAAGCTCATTGATTTGGATAAGTTCTTAAACTAAGGTCATCGATTTGGATGATGTGATGACGTCATCTTTGAATTAGGCTCATTGATTTGGATGAGTTCTTAAATTAAGGACATCGATTTGGATGATGGCAGCAGCGCTCTTGCAACCCCCAAGACTAGTAACATAGCCCCTGTGCCAGAAACCCCCTAACTACCCTACTTATTTATATTACAAATTACGACCATCTGGATCTATAACTTTTCTCTGTAACAGTTTCTTGAGAAAATCATTTAAGGAGCGTGGTTTTGAGTCGTATTAAGTATCATTTCAGTATATTATACGATTCTATCTGCTATATAATAATAATAATTTAATGTATTGCCGAAATACTAAGTTTGAAGAAAATCGGTTGACTGGAAATAGTACCTACACTGAACGGTTTCTGCGATTTACTCGATAGAGTTGACTTTGGAGGGGTTCTAGAGGAGTGGGCAGTGGGTTATAGTTCCCTCAAAGTGTTGTTTTATTATAGTAGAGGGTTAACAGCCGATATTGTTTAAAAGCCAATTCAATTTTTAGTAAAAGTTCCAAGTTTAAAGAAAATGTAGAATTATTATTTTATTAAACAAATACTAAAACATCAGTAAGGAAAATTATGAAGGAATTATTACCGCACTAAAAAGTCAAAATAACCTTATATTATTGATTCAAACTATTTATCTTTTAAAATACATAATAAAAACAAAGAACTTGGTTTCTATGGTAACGCCCCAATCTGGGTCGTTACCACAGTAATTAAAAATAAATCTGTAGAAATATGTAATCATATTAGTTGTTCATACTGCAATTTTTATTGCTCTAATTAAAATTTTCTCCACTCATAAAATTTTTCCTTGAATGCTTGATAAAACCCTAGAAATTCGCACTAGGAGATGGAAGCGAATTTTATACTGAAAGCGTCACAATGGGCAGCCAATTCAACTTAACAAAGAAAATTGCAGGAGGCGTTTTCAAGAAAACTGCAGCAAACTGAAAATCAAAAAGCCTTTTCAGTACTGAAAATATGGTAACTCGAGCTTCCGCTCCAGCTTCATGCCATCGTTCTCGCTTTTGCTTACAGCGCTCCAGGTTCCAAATTTCCCTGAGGTACCAGAAAATAATATGCTGACTGAGCATTGTAAATAAAAATGGAGCTACAGAAAAACTTACAGCTCTCCAGGTTCCAGATTTCCCTGAGGTACCAGAAAATAATATGCTGACTCAACATTGTAAATAAAAATGGAGTTACAGAAAAGCTTAAAGCGCAAGCGCTCCAGGTTCCAGATTTCCCTGAGGCACCAGAAAATAATATGCTGACTCAGCATTGTAAATAATAATGGAGCTACAGAAAAACTTTGTTTGCAAATGCCAGAAATACAAGTCGATAGGAACTACAATTTGCTAAACAAATGCCTAATTTATAAAAAAAAAAACAAAAAACAACTGGTGTGAAACAGCTCACGACTTTCTCAATCAATTACTGAAACAATAAATTTTCTACCTATATTTCATTAATATTATACTATAGGTGTTACAAAATGGTCTTCAGGATTACAAAAGTTTTGTAACCTACTGCGGCGAAACACAATATTAGGATAGTGGTAGTCCACTGTTAACATATGATTTAAGCCAAACTGAAAGACCGAATCGCCCCATGCACTGGACTACTATCTATAGACCTATGTTGGACACGACGTGGCAAAGTAGATTTTTTACTTGATGTATGCCGTCAACAATCCGTAGTGTATTTTTTAGATACAAGAAAACTTCAGAGACCTTCTGTGTTCTGTTCTTGTTCGCCAAGTTAAAGAAAATCGCTGAAGCCATTTTCTAGAAAATCACAAAAAACTGAACGAAAAATTCTAACCAAAACCTGCGCGTAGTTGAGTTTTTGGTGCCTAAACGAACTGTACTAAATATACGGAGTGGGAGCAAATTACCAATTCATTGAGCCAAAAAGGACGACTAACACCACCCACCTATAATCTGGAATACTTAAGTGACATTAACATTAATGACAGAAAATGAAATCATCTTTAAAGATGGAGAGAGAAAAAATGGAAGAAAAAAAGTCACTTATTAGAATGTGGCGGGAAGAGAGAGTCGAAGGCGGAGCCCGTCTAAGAATACAATATCTATGAACAGCACCACCACCAGACTGCCGCACTGTTGTCATGTTAATAACAAAGTCTTGCATAATTTCAAGACAGAACACTCGAAGAACTGGCAGCAGGATGAAGAGGAACCACTGCGATATTATTTTTAAAAGGGGGTTGTTGATGATGTTGAAAGAACGGATGGAGGTATATAAATGACGGGGTTATATCATGGAGCAACTTAACTCCCTCACCACCACACGGAGTACAGAACTTAAACACCCCTATTCCTTCCAGTATTCAAGCAAAAATACGTACTTCCAAGCTCCACTCTTGTCGTCACTTAATTACCCCATAAATATTCTATAAAATTAACATATATAATAGCTGAGTAGAAATGTTAGAGAGAGAGAGAAAATAAGGACTTTAAATATTTAAAAGATATTAATTTATGTATTTTCGCTTACCAACATGTTTTCATCAAGGGAAAAATCTGTTGTGCCATACACACTCAAGCTCATTTACGAGCATAATGTTGGCTAATTTTCTTTAACATTTCAAATCTGACGCAGCAGCTTCATCAACATCTCTAAAAAAAATTAATGTTTCCGAAGCATTCCAAGTTAATCGCTATAGTCCTCCTATATAATGGTATGTATCCTTGCTTGCGTGATGTACAGCGTACAGCAGGCCATCATGAAATATAGTGCATTCTACTTCATCTCCCTCCTAATGCAGGTGGCATCGCTTCTTTAGACACAGTTACTACACGTTCTCTCTGACTTCGCTATAGTTATTTTCGAAAATCGCTATAGCTATTTTCAGGAAAACTCCAAAAACAACAACAACAAAAAAACCGAAAAGTCACAATTCCGATTAAACAATTTTCTTCAAATTTGGAATTGTAGCTAATTTCCGTTGGGAGCGTTTCAAGAAGATTGCATAAAATATACAGGTGGTGGTAATGAGGGGGCCAATTACGCAAACATTTTTTGCGATTTTGCTCTGTCCAAGTCTGGATTACCACTGTTTTTTCAAGATCTCCTGATGATGGACGAACGCCCGAAACTGGTCGATGACCACAATATGAATGAGGCTATCACGGACAGTATACGCAATAAAATGAAAATTGTTGGAGACGTGTTCGAGAAAATCACAAAACTGAAGAAAAATCAGTGAAGTCGCACATCCGGTTAATGGATTTTGCCGGAAACCTCAGAGTCAGATGCGTTGGTGGCACATAAGTCTGAGGTTTCTGCAGCACAGACCATTCGCGAAAAACGTTTTTATCGTACTCAGTGGGACCTCAAAACATGTATTTCCGTTGAAACTCAATTTCGTAAATTTGATATGATCGCAATACATTCTCTTACCAGGAGTAAGAGAATTAAAAAATTCAGTAAAAGTAATGGATTTTGACCGATAGATAGTGTAGTGAAAAGAACCAAACTAACGTCAGACCCAGACCTGGATATAAAAAACAAACAGTGGCAGCTTCTTAACTTTGTGAATGTTCTTAATTTTGAAAAAACGATGGATGAGAATCCGAAACCGGTCAGAACCTATAAAAAAAGCTTGCAATGACGGATAAAATCTCAGATTTCATAAAACTTTGTTTAACTCACAACACCTTAGGGCAACGAGATGGCCGATAATCTGACAAGAAATGATGCTAAAAGCTCTCAATGAAAGTGAAACCTTTTGTAGAAAAGCATCGTAAGACAAAAAGTGTCCTGCTCTGGAGAGAACCAAATCCCTGACCAAATAAAGACCTATGCGAAAACCTCACAAAAGTCTTGTGTGAGCAGCTATGGATCGGTAAAGGTCAGAAACATGCATCAATCTGAGCATAAATAAGCTGAATTTGCTATCGGGTTTCTTCATGGGGTAATTTAAAGTCAGAGAGAACTTGAAGAAACTGTGTCTAAAGAACGCGATGCCACCTGCATTAGGAGGGAGATGAAGTAGAATCCAATATATTTCATGATGGCCTGCTGTACGCTGTACATCACACAAGCAAGAATACATACCATTATATAGGAGGAGTATATAAAAATAAAACTTATGGCGCAACCACCTTGAAGGGCCAAGGCTTACCAGACGGCGATTTGTATTGGGGAGCGTGGGGTAAGCAGGCCGCAGTTCCTTCGCCGTTTAGTTCCGCCTTCGCTACCTAGGTGAACTACCAACTGGAGCTTCCCACTTTTTCTCACGTTGCTGTGTCAACACCGACTTTGCCCTCATGGAAATGTAACCCCGAATTCTCGCACCGAAGGCGAATGCGCTAGCCACTAGACCAACGCGTGAGGACATGAGGAGTATATATCCATCCTAAAATAGTCCCAGCCCATGAAATTTCTGAAGAATTGATCTGGAAAGAGTGCTATATGCTATAGATGACAGTGAATATCTTCTGGCAAGCTACCAAAAGAAGAGCATAATAGAACTTCAAGGCAAAGCATACGAAAAAAGGGATCCTTCTAGGATGGTTAGTCTTCAAACAAATCCAGGATACTCTTCTTGAGGGGGAGGGAATAAACGTATGTTTCTGCCCTACAGGTTCCCAAAGAAGCCAGTATTTTGCAGTTCTAGCTGATAAAATCTAAATAAAACAAAACTAAATCCTCAGTAGAAAGCTCATAAGAGCCATGGCGTATCAGTTGGCGATTTTATTTGAGGCAAGTATATTGACGCCGTTTTTCACCGCCAGTAGTTCTCACATTCTCCCACCATAGTCTTGGAGCCCCCACTTTTTACATAATCTTTCAGACTTCCACGGCCATTGTCATTTAAAACACTTAGGTCTCCGGGTTGAGACTGCATCAGTGGTTTGTTATTAACCGTCGTTTCGCCCACTTTACTTCTTCAGGGTAGTGTTGTCTCTAAAACTGAAACAACCTGAAGATCTAAATGCTCCCAATTTTTTTGTGCTCACAATATTTGAGTCAACGAAGTTGGGGCCTCCCCATAGGGGATGAAGCAACCCTCCCACAGCACACTATAAAGAATGAACTTGCGTTTGCACTGAGCTAAACAGGGAAACTGGCAAAAATCAGGTCCTGGAAGGAAGTGATAATGTTAAAAGGCAAAATATCACGTGTATAAATTACAATAAAGCGTTCTTCACAGAAAACGAAGAAAAAATTAGAGAAATCTGATCAAGCAAGCGATAGGTCATTTTACATACACTTTTTTTTGGCGGGCCCCCACACGAGGGATGTTTTTCCCGCCACCATCGCGCCCATTCTTCCACAAGAAAGATTTACAACATAATCGACATTTATAGATTTCTACCACTCTATGCGCTTACAATCTGCTTTTTTCCCTCGAAGATCTCCCCCCCCCTTTCTTGGTGAACTAAGTGAATTATACGTTCTGTCGGCATCTATCCAGACATTTCTGTTGCTTTTTTTTTTCTTCTCGTTCTCCTTGAATACCACAGTTGGCAAACTATGCACTGTTCATCGCCGCTGGGCGCGCACCAACTTTATGTTTTGATTTATAAGTTCAGATAAAAAAACACGTGATAAATAGCCCAGTCAGTCAGCCGTCTCGCCTTGTTTTAACCAGGCCGCTTCTATTTACTTATTTATTTATTTTTTACTTTATCTTTGAAATCAATCTCTACGTGAAGTGTTAACACTTCCTCGTGATTTATTTCTTATTTAAATCCACAAACATAAATATTAGACTCAGACTTCAATGTTTAGCAAGAAACACTATCTGCGAACTTTGCACTGAAAGATTTGTACCCCTCCCCCAGACTCATGGCAACTTTGACCGGAATTAAGTGATTTTTTATTTTACTTTCTCTTACTGCTAAAAGGAAGGAAGTTTTCTCTTAGTGCCAGATTTTTGAAATTAAGTTTTCACCAGAAATACATGTATT